>VZTI01005041.1:1622548-1710518 GCA_013397865.1 Struthidea cinerea | reverse complement strand
TTTTTTTTTTTTTAAATTATTTAATGAAAACAACAAAAACTTGTGACTAGTATTTCTTAGAAGAAAATATTCTGTATGCAGTTTTCACTTTTCTTCCAGGATAGCTCTTTTATTCTCTCATAGTGCTTAAGAGAAGCTTCCAAGAAGACTGTATTTTTAGTTCTTGCACAGTCTGTCTTGACTGGTGTAATTGTGGTTTCTTGTACCTATCTATTTTATCAGACTAAGGGATGTTGACCCCTCAAGCCATAAGTGTAGTAGTGCAGGACTATTCTCCTGGATTGTGGATTCATAAGACAGTGTTCAGCTTGTATCCTTACTTTGACAGAGCCTCCTCACTCATTTCTGTCAGTCTTCAGAGATTAATTCAGCGCTGGAATTCTATTCTGTATGTATTACAGAGGGATGTATAGCTCCTTCAGGATCTAACCCTCCAAGATATTCCACTCGCCTTAAAATCTTTGGAGAACATTGCTGAAGTATGTGGAAAGATCGAACTCCTCAGCTCCCCGAGTCCATACTTACAATAGAGTTGGTCAGAAATTGGAATACTTCCATAGAAGCATCATGGTCTTGGAAAACTACAACTTTTGACAGCAAAATGATCAATAGTTTTCTGTAGTTCTAATGTGCATCTTCCATCAAAAATAGTATCATTATTCTTTCCAGAAAGAATGTACATTTAACAGGGACACCAGTTAAAGGTTTATAATCCCTTTTTACACAAAAAATGTTCACTTTGTTATGCCTGCAATTACTCTTTCCTGTTTATTTTTGTGATGATGATAGTATTGATTAAAACAATGTTCTTAGACTCATTTTCGCTCTCCACAAATGTTGCCTCATGACACTAGAAAGGAAAAAAAAGGTTTGTTTTCTGTTATATATATTCTTTTGGTATTCTGTTTCTAGAGAAATATATCCTACCAGTATGTTTCTCACTATGGAAAATTTTTTGTCCAAATAGGCACTGGAAAACAAAGACTATTAATGCATTCTGGGTATTCTGAGGTGTGGTGCCTGCTGTAGTTCTTCATTGAACAAGCTAGAAATTATACCAATTCAGGCTTTATCTCAGTCTAATAAAAATAAAGATTGGTCTATAGTTTAATATTGGTTTCAAATTGGAAAACTTTGAGAAATCACAGGAATCAGGAATGGCGTTATTTAGGCTGAAGGGCTTAGAGGCCTCAGTATGAAAGCTTTCAAGGCACAGAGATTTTCTGGAAACTGTTTTGAAGAAAAAAGAAAAAAGACCTTACTAAAAAAGACCCCAGATATAATCTGTTGAGAACTGCATTAAGAATAGCAGCAATGATATGAAATAAAAAAGATGGGTTGTCATACAAAGAAAATGCAGAGCTTAAGAAGAAACTCCAAAACAAAATCTGAACTTGAAAATAATGAATACAACAATAATAAAAAAATTGCAACTGTTTAAAAATAAGAAAATACTAAAAGGGTAAATTTTAAAGGAAAACTAAGTTTTACTGAAAAGGTAAATAAATATTTTATCTTAGCTTTTGATGAGGAATGTGCTATCAGGAAGGATAGAGAAACCCTGAAGGCTAGAAGTAACTGATCTGTTTACGGTCAGGTGGAAGGAAACTTCAGAATTTAGTACACTCTGTGCTGAGTGTGATAATAAAATGCAACATGTTTACCAACAGTGAATAATGATTAATAAAGGCATCATCATTTTTAAGAAATAACTCATTACATATTTAATCTACGTGGAGAAATCATAGACATACCTCCTTGGAAAATTACTGGCTAACTTCAAAAGCTCAGAAATTTAAACTGCAACAGTGGACAGGATGCAGAAGAACTTTAAACATGACTATGGGATGCATGAAAAGGAGAAATACCTATCAAGCTACGTGGGATTGTTTTGTGGAGTTATGCAAGGATTGATTCTGGGGCAGATCTTGAGGATATTAGCTGTTTTGGCATGAAAAAAAGAACTGCAGTTATGAAATGCTGATAACTAAGTTGGCAAACATCATCACCTGGAGAATTGGAGAGAACTGGAGAATTAGAGTATTCTATAGGAAAAACTAGAGCTTACTTGTAGAAATAGGATGGCATTTATTGTTATCAAAGGATGGCATTTAGTGTTACAAAGTTGAAGTTGTTACAATATTTTGTTATTGGCCTCTACCAGTGAGTGCCTGTCACCACAAACAACAAGGCAGGAGAAAAAACCACCTTGCCCTGTCACTGTGAAATCTGTTTAAAGATCTTCCAAGTTTCACAGGTCTTATTTACAGGATGACTAATATTTATCAAAGTAATACACCATGAAGAAGGTGTAAAGACTATAAATAGTATCTTACTGTAGATAGTAAGATAATTCTATTACATATTACAAAATATTACAGTTGTTGTACAAGTACCTGCTGAAGCTCCATCTGGAATACCATATATAAAGCTGATCACCTATATACAAGAAAAATTAATTTGCAGCAGTACAGCTGCTGAGGACTACTGAAATGCTGAAGGGAGATCTGAGCTTGTTTAGTCCAGTAAAATATAGAGCTTGAAAAGACATTGCATTGTTCTCAGTAAATACATATGAAATACAAATACAGGGAGAGAAAACTCACATATAAAGCCATAATAAAATTTGAAAGAACAAATATATTTTAACAAGAGTAACTTTGGAAAAGACTTCTAACCATGAGACTGATAAAATTGCAAAATTCTCTATGCAGGAGCCCTCAACCTACACACAAACAAACTCAGAACTATAGTAATTGCCACTCAGGTGTGCTGGCTAAACTATTGCACGGTTTTCAATTCTACTTCGCAAACAGAACAGCTCTCAAATTTGGGTACTGTAAAATCAACATCCTGTGCTTCAGATGTAGCAACTTTTGTTTCTTCATGTGTGTCAGAAAGGGAACCATTAAAAAGAACCAGAATATTGCTAGTTTCTTGATGTGGACTTGATTAATTGATTTTAGTTTAGGATTTAGTTTAGTAGGAACATTTTCTATGTAATATTTTGGGACTTCCTCAGCAACATAGTCCTCTTACAGGATCTTCTATGACATGTACAACAAAAGCAAAGGCAGGTTGCTCTTTCTCTCTTCTGGTGGCTCATGGAAGAGGAGATGTAGAAGGGATCGGAACTAGAATGGCCACTCAGTCCCTAGACCAACACATGCCATTTGGTGAAAGTTGCTTCTGTCCCTGGGCTGCTGCAGTTTGGACCAGAGCGGGGAGTGAGGGTGCCATTGCAGATTCTGACAACTCCACTTGCTGGCTATGCCCAGTGTATTCTGCTGAGGAGACATAACTACTGCGTTCCTACTTACCCAAGTCAATATATTTGACTAAGTGCCGAGTCAAAACTGAAACATACTTCACTGGTTCACTCTTTCCTACAGTAGCAAAGCTGTAATAATTATGAATATCATTGATGGAAAATTTTATTCACTCACCCTTAAGCTGTAGAGTTCACACAGCATTCATTCCAACACTCTTGTCATTCTGCCCTTATAAATAGTATTCATTATACCTCCCCGGGTTTCATACAAGGACTGTCTGAAAAACACATGAACAGTATAATGTAATTACAGAAACATAAAAGATATTAGGGATGATAAATGTATTTTATGACCTTTAAAATGAAGCCAGACAACATTCATATCATTTCTGCTTTTTCATGCCTTGGTGAATGTCTTGAGTTTCAGAAAAAAACCCCAAACTATTTTGATGGAATCTGATTCTTATTCCACATTCATGGGGATTTGCATTGCTGGTGCTGTGAATGATATATCAGTTTTTCAGTCACCACACAAGGTGCTAAGACAAACTTTCTCCAGGTCCTGAAATACAAAATTATATTAGGATAGACAGAAATTATTCATTTAATGACATATTAAAATTGAACCGCATAACTCCAGAATGTATTGAAATTAGTAGGTGTGTTTAAGACCAAATGGAATTAGAATTATAAAATGCTATCTGCGGGTGATACTCTAATAACTATGCACCATATTGTATACAGCAATATTGAATTCTTATTTACAGTAGTTTACAATATCACTGTTAATAGAAATCTTTACAAAAATAATCTCTGCCAAACATTAGAATTCCAAAAAAACATCAGAGTGGCTGACTAGGATTATAAAATAAAGGTCATATTGATGCTTTCTTACATTCCAGAAATTTATATATTTATTTTACTTTTTTTCCTTCTTTTTTTTTTTTTTTTCCCTCCTAAAGAATGCACTGCATTCATTTATTAACAAAATTGGAACTGCAATAGAGAGAACTAAATAGCATTTGGCCACCTTGGACTGGCTCTATTATAACTGGCTTAGAAATAGTCTAGATTTATATCAGAAAAGACAATTTGGTGCAGAAATATTTCCATTTTTAGATGGTAGTGCTAATACTAACATACCAACGATAAGAAATGTAACAGCATTATTTATATAAAAATTATTTCTCATATATTTTAACTACTTCTACTTTACTAGGGTTACTTCCATTTCAGAGATCCTGGCAGCCAGAGTTTTAAAATACATTTAATACATTACTTGTTTTTTTCCCCACAGCAAGACCACTTGTTTTAGTAGGCCTGATTACCTTAGTTCAGGTATCATAACTCATAGTTTATGCAAAGGTAAGTAAAAATCTCTCATGATAGTCTACAAGCTTAATTCAGCACTTGGAATGTTGTGTTTCTGATCTGCTGAAATTTAAAAAAAAATACATCTTGGTAATTATATCTTTTTGCAGATGTTAAAATTGTAACTATGTGGTAATTCTTAGCTCTGAGTGTTGGAGTAAAGAAAGTAGGCATGTTCCAAGTAAGAAACAATATTAGTTTTTGTTTTTTTTTTCAATTCCTTTTTCAGGCCCAAGGCAAAGGTGTTGGTCCAGCACTGAAAGAAGAATAAGTACCTCTACTATTATTGCTTAGCTGTTATTGTCTGGTTGGATGGCAAAAAACAGGAGAGAAATGTCATGGTGAGGACTCCTAGCGTGGTCAGGGATTATATATTCTGTAATTAATTTCTTTTTCCTTTCTTAACTGGAAGCCACTTTGAGGCCATCAGCCATCAAATGAATGTAACAATTCATACTGCTTGGAAGAGGAAATATCTGAATGACTTGCATAACACACCGAGTAACTGCTGGCATCCAACTGTATTTTTGGTTGTTGTTGTTATTTCATTTCTCTTCTCTTTTGCATATTTTGCACCTCAGTCAATCCAGACTTTCTTTGGCTTTGCTGTGCAAGTCTATATTTACAGCAGACAGAAACCCATGTGTTGATCACTTACTTTATTATCTCATTTTTGTTACGGTGTAAGTCTATTACCTTTTCTCTCTGTGGATAAGCACTTCACTCACGAGCTTCCTAAAGCTGTGCTGCAGCAGCTTAATTCTGCTCATAAGCTAGTTTCAGGCTTTAAAATCTACTTGTAAATTGATTTTCATACTGTCAGCTGAAGATCTTTCCCTGCTGCCTTCTCTGAAGTCATGGCAAGCATACTTTTGTTTCATATTAGTCACTGCTTCTGATAACACTTACCATCTCTATAGAAAGGAAAATTTCACTTACCTTGTTCATGGGATCTGGATACACATCAGTCCTACTTAGCTTTTAATTTAAAGAGCAAAACATTTTACCACCTCTTCAAAATGAAGAGGTATTCAGTTGGAATAAATATCAAAATATCCTAAGGTCTGGAATATCACTTCACATTAATACACATTTGAATATTTGATTATGTGCTAAATATACTAATCACTGAGAACAGCGTGAAAAATATGATTTTCACTCTACCATTAATTCTGTGTAAACGTACACACTAAGGGGAATAATAACCAAAACAAAAAATATTCTCATTTCTAGAGTTACAGAGAAGACTATGATTTTTCTATGTAAAATCTAAGTTTATAATACCTAATATATGTTTTAATTATCAAAACACTATATGTGAAGCATTAGAGGAAAGAGATTTCTGCATTAACTCTAAGTAAGCTTTGATTCATTTATATCCACTGAAGTTTATTCACCCTTCCAGGCAAGGTTAAAGTTTCCTCCACAATATCAGGACTGGGCAGTTGGGTCTCTCTTCCTTGCCTCCACCCCGGAACTTGGACCTCTTTCCTCTTGCTGTATTAAAGTTAAAATGATAAACAATTTCACCTATGCAAAAGGCATTGTTTAGCGTCTGCATCTTCCTTTCTCAGTAACCTTCTTCTCTGATGTCTGTGAAAACTATTTTGTGTCAAAGAGTAAAAGGGACTCTTCCATCAGCTATTAGCACTGTACTGTAACTTCAGCTGTGAACGTGTCCATAGGCAGAAAGACTTGGTCAAACACTGCTCTTGCTTACACTGCAAATGCTCCGGAATCACAGCAGTGAAACAAGTTGAATTATATTGAGGTCTCCTTTTCTACTGTGTTCAGGATAATGATGAATCTAGTCCTCTTCCTAGATTCTTTGACAACACTTGAAATATTTCCTGGCATTTGATAAATAAGGTTCATACATTTTTGGAAGAAATAGGCCCAAAGCAACATAATATCTATCTGAGGGTAACAAAGAGGAAGAAGAGGAATATCACTTTGGGCCAAAACTAAGATGTTTGAGGGAAATCTTTATAACCAAAGTTAAAAAAAACCCAAAAACATTTTAATCCCAAATGGAGAAGAATAGTAAAGAAATTCATAAGGAAATGTAAGAAATAAATTCATTAAGAACAGCAGCAGCTCAAAATGGAAGTTAACAAGGTAGTAGGCTATCTTTCCAACTCACAGGATATTAAGACTGAAATAAATACATGTAATAATCAGGATAGATTTAGAGATTTATTTAGATGTGCAACCACAGTAGTTGCCCCAATTTCCTTATTTTGAAGATGTCACGGTTGCTTCCTTTCAAGGTGAGTTGGAATAATGTGAATTTGTTCGGGTTTTTTCCCCTACCATTAGCTCTTCTTTAGATTCATGAATATCTTTGGTGTTGGCACATTATTTTCTTCTCATCTTAACAACTTTTTTGCTGTTTTTGATACAAAAATGTACATGCTTTGAATATGTATGAACATATGGTACCTAGCACAATGGCCACCTAAGTGGGACACTTGGGGACTAGTAGTATAAAAATAGAGGACAAAATAGACTTATCCACAGACAAAGTAATCCCTGAAGTATAGATCCACCAAACTGCAGAATTTTAGCTACCAAGTCTCCCTTAGCTATATGTCACATGTTAGTTTTCAAAATGGACAAGTAATTCGTAGGCAGGAGTTCTAGTTTTATGAACTTTCTAAAGTATGGAATTAAACACAGAGCTCAGGTTCAGACCAGATTTTTTTCCTGGGGTACAATAGCTATATGCAGATAGGAACATAACATAAAATTCTGGTTTTAGTCTGGATTTACTTATTGCAGTTATTCCAAAGCATATAAAAACTCCTACTCCTATTTTTAATAAATAGTTCCAGTCAGTCCCTAATGTTGTTAGTACAGCTCATTAATATCAGCTGTCTCCTGCACTCTCTTCCACTTTCAAAATTAATTAAGCTAGTGGCACATTAACTGGAAGGAAGAGGCCATAGCTTTATTTATGCAGAAAACAATAAGAACATAAATCAAGACGAGTAATCCTAATGTTTTGGAATTGACCTTATGAAGGGGTACTTTGCCAAGTGACAACAACATCTGTTCAAATGGAAAAAACAAACATAACAAGTGAAAGGAACGTCCACTTCTCTCTCAAATATTGTGGAAATATTGCTCATTGCTTACAGTCACCTGCCACATCAAGAACCCTCTTTGGTGCCCATTATCCCATCCATTGTACCTTTGACAGTCAGTTTTGTTTTGCCTTGTAATTTTTCACCCATCAACAACCTTGGAATCTTTATTTGAATACAAAGATACCTAATATTATCATGATAACTGATACGGTATTTGCCATTTTTATCTACTAATATTTTTAAAGTAAAGTTAGCTTCTGGACCATACAATCTTCTATAAATATATGTATATTTATACATGAACGCTACCACTGAATTAGCTTAAAACAGCTACAGAAGGTTGATACACTAGATAGTTGCAGAAGCTTGGAAAAGGACTGTTTTCTTTCTGCAGCTGTTAAAACAGTTGGCAGCATGTATGAGAAAGAAATGGTTGTGAAAACTGATATTTCACTGGATTTTTATTCACATATCACTGATTAGAAGGTGACACACCTTCCCCTGTGGGTGAGCCACTACCAGATCCACAGCTGCAGGCAATATTTTGGCTCTGAAGGCTGGGAGCAGGAAACACAAGTGTGGTGCCTAGGTGTTACACTGAGGATGCTTCCTTGGGCACACAGCTGGAGAAAGAAGGCTTTCCCTTGCATGCTGTAGGCTGCTGCATGGCTCCAGCTCTTTGCTCATCCTGCACAGCTACCAGGCTATGAACTCCAGCCCTGCTGAGGCAGCATCTCCCAGGAGGGAAAGAATGGGGGAGCCCTGCAATGTAAGTGCAACCTGAAGGGTATTGGCACCTGAGTTTTCACCAGCCTTTCCTCTTGAAGCCAAGGACCAGGATTCCATTACCCTCCTCCAAGGGTCCCTGTTGGCTTTCCAGATTTATTTCCACATGCCTGCATCTAGTCTCCATTATCCCTCAGGAGGAACAAGCTTTCTGATTTGTAATTAAAACACTTTGGATGATGTGTCAGACAGATGCTTACAAACCCTTGGGGACTGACTTTGATCACAGGTTCTGAATATACTGCTGACTGATATTTAAAGTAATAATTCAAGAGACCCTTTTCCCCAGAAGCTTGCATGTCTTTGTAGATCTGTGAGAACTGATTATGTTCAGTCTGTATACTTGTGATCTGTCTTTTGTGATTTAGTCTAATTGAGGAGTTAGACAACCTTTCTCCTCTTTCCCATGACACATCCCTCTCTTTCTCTTCCTCTTGGCCCCATGTCACCTGTTCTGCATAAAAGCTGGATTTCTGCTCAGGACTAGGCTACTCCTCAGTTCCTCCATTTCTGAAAGTGCTGGTGATATCCACAGAATACACTGGAAAAGAATACCAAGCAGATGTGACAATTTGGAATCTTGATTAGCCGAAAGTATTTGGGAAAGGTATTGTTGTGGCTACCAAGTTAAAAGACTTCTTTCAATACCCTTTCTTTGCTGGGTGTTGCTGAGAGCACCCACTCTGACGTGTGACCTTCAACAGGGTGTTCTGCAGTAACACGGCTCAGACAAAGGCCTGAGTTACACCTGGGTACAAATTTGAACTAATACAGGAGGCTTAAGGTTTCCTTCCCTTAAAGGGCTTCCTTCTGGAAGACTGTGGCAAAAGTTGACTGAAGCAACTAATAGAGCTTTTGCCAAACACAGCATGTTCTATTGATTCCTCAAGGGTATCAAACATTTAGGATAAAGAGGACTGATTGCTGATGTCCCTGTATTATTTACAACTTTTAATGTTGCTTAGACAGCTTCCATTCTGACAGAGTCATCCCAAAGCGCTTATCACTTCACTCTTCTAGCAGCCTTTTAGCCCACCATGTTCCTTCTCTCTAGAGAAAGTAAAGGTGTTTGGATTGCGCATGGTTCCTCGTGTGTTCTTTAATATAGCCTTGAGACAAATAAAACTGGCATACAGCAAATAAAAAACACTTTCTTGTTCCCTTTAGATGACACATTATCTTGTCACTGCTTTTAGTGGATCTAATCATGCAGCCTGCCACCTCCAAAAAGCTACCAGGACTTTTAAGACCAGAATCCTACTTTTACCTGAGCAAAAACTGAAACAGTGTTAAAAACATCTTTTAAAACAGAAGAACTTGCGAGTAGTTAAGACAGACAGAATGGAAGGTATCACAAACATGCACCCTAACTGGCAGCCTCTTTCTTCTAGGTTTTCCCTCAGCCTGGAGGCCCTTCAGGGACTTCCTGTGCTGTAGCCATCCAATCCACATGCAGCTCCATACTGTGTTGTCTCATTCCAGGAACACCACTTTTTTCCCTTCATCTTGTCCCAGAGTTGCCTTTGTGCCACCCTTTACTCGTCTCATCACTTTCTCAGTATTTACAATGCCCACTCTCCCCGTGAGACACATCCTGCTCTGGGGAAGCTCCCCTTCCCAGCACATTCAGACAGCACCTGCAGCGTGCCAGGGCAGGGGGTGGAACAAATGACTAAAAAATTCCCCTTTTATTCAGGGACTCACACCTAATCCAAGCATTTCTTACTTAAAGGAATCAGGCACAGCAAACAGAAAAAGCAAATGTCATGTGTCATGGTCCTAAAAATGAGAAAAAAGTAATCTGAGTGCATAAGTATAGATGTTTATGTAAATATATATGTGTATATACATATATTTTGCACATATGCAAAACTAGATATATTTATATATATACAAATTCAAAAGCACAAGAAAATTACTCTTGATGGGATGAAATATTTTTGTGACAGGAAACAATAACTTTATTTCTGTGTTGAAAATATTTGGGGAAAAAAAATTACAAATATCCTGATTAAATAGGATTCATAGAACTGAAGGGTGCATATGGTGATGCTGATAATAGCCATTCTCTCATATATTCCAGACCCTTTGTTCTGTATATCCCTCCTGTACCTATGCCCCATGGTGCCTGACCCAAATTCAGAGTTGCCCTCTGACTTACCAGATTTTATGTACCTCCAGAGTATGCTAGAGTACCTTATAATACAAAACTCTGGGAAAGCTAGTTTCAGTTTCACCTGGTGATGCTTTTCTACTTAAATATTCAGTGGTTGAGAAAGACAACAGCACATCAACTTAATTGTGGGCCATATTTAATTGAAATTCTTGTTCTGAACAAGATTTTCCTGTCTCAAATCCAAACATCCGTCTGAAAGATATTTAAAAGGCAGCATTTTCTCAATATCTGAAACCATAATACAGGCCCAATACAGGCCACTAGGCTCAGAAGACAAAGTTTGCCATACTTGGGGGAATAAATGAAATACCCTTAAAACCATCAGCTTCTAGAGTCGGTCTTGATGCATACCTAATACTTACAGGGTCACAGTCAAGGGGAGATACTGAGTGTTACCACCCCAATATACATCATTGTGTTGTAAGAAGGAGTCCTTGTTAATACCTTTCAAGCAGGGGAGAAAATTGATTTTGTGCCTCCAACAACCAAGATGAATGCCCTACCCAGGCAGGAAGAGAAAGAAACAGGATCTCTATCACTTTCTTCCAAGTTTTATTAATCTACTCTTTCCTACTTTTTCTTTTAGTAGAAGAACCTATCAAATAATTTTAAGTGAACGGGACTATTTTTAAATAATTATTTTATCAAGAAGGAAAATATTTCCTGTGTTACACCAAGGCTCCTACACTGAACATAGGCAGTTAACTGATTTCTCCCTGAAAAGTTGTTCCACCTGTTCTGAAATCTTATATTTTTTATGACTGACTTGTGTCAGCTTGTTACCCTGTCTTTCAGTCTTCATAAACTCCTTTTAACTATTCAAGCAGCCTACAGCCATACACCATTGGAACACAGTAACTCACATAGGACTCACAAAGTTAACGCAGTCTGCCAGATAATCTCAGCCATAAAATAATAATGCTACTTATTAAGAAATAATCCATTCATTTAAAGGTTATGTATTAATTCACTAAATGGTTTTGTATAGAATTCGTATTACAGTGAAACCTTTGAATTTCTTGCTCTCTAATATTAAGTAATAACGAAATGAGAACAAAGTACCATTTTAAAACTTCCAATTTGAAGTTATGCTTTAGCTGTAATGAGACATCTATCAAACTTCTCAAAAGTTTAATTTAATTACTTAAGTCATGAAAAATATGACTTAAGTTTCAAGTACCATCTATCACAATTACACATATGCACTGACTCCCACTCACCCCCAAGATCAGCACATTATGAGTGATAACTCCTCATTGAGACATACCAGTAGGAGACATTTGAGAATGAAGATTTATGAACGGGCAAAGCTTCATTTAAATGAATGAAACACAATATTTACAAGCAAAACTTCTGACCTTCATATTTCAACTGCTTTCACTTTTTTTGTGTTCCAATGAAAATGAGTGTTTTAGAATACATCCTGTTTTGTAAATCGATGCTGTATTGTTTGTATACAGATTCTTGTAAAATAAGTTTTTCCCACTAAAAAAAAGCTGAACCAACTTCAGTCAACCAGTCAACCAAAATTTTTTAGCTTAATCTAAGCATAAGATCTTTGAACCCAAACAGAAGATTGGAACATTATAATATTGGACAGGGAGCTTTAAGGCTGCAATTCAGTTGTCGCTAACAATAGCTTTTACTGTGGAAAAAACAGCAATAATAGTAAATTTCATTTACGAAGTGCTGCTCTCAGAGTTCCAGGGAGTTTTGCATCCCAAGCAAGTAAAAGCAGCACAGGAAATAGGTCTTTTAAATTCTGCTTTAAAAAGCCAAATCCACAAACTGCTTTCCAAATATAAATAGGAATTTCATTTCATTGGAAAACATACAGTAAAAGCTCAGACACCCACAGTCTTTAAAGTATTTTTAGGACAAAATCATGAATTTGGATATTCTGACCTAAAAATTATACCAGTAGGAAAGAGAATAAAAGAAAAAACGAAGAACTAGGACCCAATATTGCCAGAGTCCTTATAAAAATAAAAAACCAAACACAAAATTTTAACATCAAAAATGTAATCAAAAGAAGGAAACTACTTCCGTATTTTTGTTTTTCATGTATTTTTCTTATATCTATAATTCTGAAGAAAAATCTTTAACTCGGCAAAGCAATAGACCAGACTATATATATATTTTGCATATATATATATGTATAAAAAATATGTACAAATATATATATGTCACTAGCGAGTTCTACAGGGTTCCGTCTTAGGCCTATGCTCTTCCACATTTTCATAAAAGACTTGATGCAGGACTGGAAGGGATACAGAGCAAGTTTGGAGACAATATAAAACTGGGAGGAACTTGACTCGCTTGAGGGCAGAGAGGCCCTGCAGAGAGACCTTGATAAATTGGAGGACTGGGCAGTCACCAACCAAATGAAGTTCAATGAGGAAAACTGCTGGATTCTGCACCTGGGATGGGGCAATCCTGGGTGTATGGACAGACTGGGAAATGAGATGCTGGAAAGCAGTAACATGGAAAGGGACCTGGGGGTCCTGGTTGATGGCAAGTTGAATATGAGTCAGCAGTGCCCTGGCAGCCAGGAGGGCCAGCCCTGTCCTGGGGTGCATCAGGCACAGCATCGCCAGCTGGGCAAGGGAGGGGATTGTCCCTCTCTGCTCTGCACTGGGGCAGCCTCACCTCGAGTTGCGTGTGCAGTTTTGGGTACCAGAATATAAAGAAGACAGTGTTGGAGAGTGTCCAAAGGAGGGCCACCAGGACGGTGAAGGGCCTTGAGGGGAAGTCGTATGTGGAGTGTCTGAGGTCACTTGGTCTGTTCAGCCTGGAGAAGAGGAGACTGAGAGGAAACCTCTTTGCAGTCTACAGCTTCCTCATGAGGGGAAGAGGAGCGGCCAACACTGATCTCTTCTCTGTGGTGACCACTAACAGTAACCAAAGGAATGGCCTGGACTTGTATCAGAGGAGGTTTAGGTTAGATGGGAGAAAAAGTTTCTTCACCCAGAGGGTGGTTGGGCACTGGAACGGGTTCCCTGGGGAAGTAGTCACAGCATCAATCCTGACAGAGTTCAAGAAGTGTTTGGACAACATTTTCAGGAACATGTTGTGACTCTTGGGGATGGTCCTGTGTAGGGTAAGGAGTTGGACTCAATGGTCCTTGTAAGTCCCTTCGAACTCAGCATATTCTGTGTTTCTCTGATATCTTATATCCCCGTGGACAATGGAACAAAAAAGAAAAGTTTGACTTGCGATTCCAAAGATATGTTGCTCTGGCCCTTGAGAGCGACCATAAATAAAGAAAAAAAGTGTTCTCTTTCTTATGATGGGAACAGAAAATGGACTTCTTCTGCTGCACCTGCATTTAGATTTCTACCCTGAAAGAACCAGATTTATTGTGCCATGACCAAATCCTAATCATTAACCAGATTTTGTGCCATAAGCTGGAATTTTTTAGCGCTATCTGTAGAAAGCTGCTATAATAACAAGGATTTTACATCATGTCATCACTTTGTCTTAGTAGTTTTATCTGGACAAATCGATACTTATTTCTAAGTGACAAGTTCTATCAGAAAATCACTACTTATTAATCATTAAAAAAATTTATAATGCTGTTACATTGCAGATGAAGAGCTCCAGTATTCTGTTTATTTGGTCTGTATGAAATTTGAGGAATAAACAAACATCTTTTCAAGCACATAACTGAGTATTGTATTTTTATTCTTTTTCTTTATGAGAATGTATATTACATGGGTAAATGAGGCAGCAGAGAATGCATCACACCACCGAAGACATACCAGTGGAAGCAGGTTTCGCTTACTATGACACTTTAGATTAATTATATCTGTTCACAAAGACATATTTATATAAATATAGTGGAAGGATCTTGACATTGAATTGGAAATTGACATATTCAAAATGTGGCAATGAAGTAGATCATCTGTTAATGTTAATGAAGCAGACTTATAAATGTTGTAATTGCATTAATCAAATGGGCAAAAAATAAAGCCTTCAGCCCCACTCAGTGTTCAAAAAACCCCCCAAAACAAAACAGAGGTATTCTTCTTCGAGGTGTGCAATCAATTACCAATGGTAATTACAAAGGAGGAGAAACTTCATCTTTAATGGAACAAGGAAGAGAAATAGAATGCTAAAGCCAAATGCCAAAGGTAAGGCCAACATCAATTCACAAAAGTGCATATACATTAAACTATGTCATGTCTACGCTGCTTTAGAGAAAGCTACAGCATTTGGTAATAAACAAGGCAAAATTTCAGTCACAATTAGTCCAGGCTCCCAAACCTTCATTCTAATACCACCTCCAGTTACCAGTTTATCCTGCTACAATCATTTCTTTACCTCTCCCCATTTCTATACCTTTCAGAAATATATCCAGTGTTAAACCATCATTGCTCAAAAATCTGTACATGTGTCTTTCATTTTGCTTAATTTAAAACTTCTGTAGACAGTCCCAGCATTTATTGTCAGTCTTCTAACTGAAATTACATTTTTCTACGGTCATCCTCTACTTCTAAATGAGAAACAGTTTTACATGCTCAGTGCTGAAAGCCATTGATCGTGACATTTGAAACATAAGGTTTGTGATGTTCTTATAGCTGAGCTCAGGCAAAAAAGTTTTTAGAGTGTGAGTGGTTAACAGAAAAGCTGCAGAGTGGCACCAGCTGGGTCATGAATATAAAAGTGCCTGTTGTCCTTCTAAGTCTGCACTTTAATAAGGCAAAGTGAGAAAAGGTCTATCAATTTTCTTTGACTAAGATCCTTCTTGGCAGACAGTAAGCCATGTGCTCTGTGGAGCTGAATCTTACCAGGTGTTGCCATGTAGCCTCCATGATGAAGAACAAGGAATTCTTCCTGATGTTACAGCCCTTCATTCGGGACTCTGTCCAGATATCTTTAGCCAGGAGCACAGAGACTCTGCAAGTGGTGTATACACAACTTTAAAGATGTTTTAGGGAGCTATCTGGCCAAGCATTGGTCATGCTTATGTTCCCTGACAGAGCACACCAAGACCGTATGCCACAGCACACTGGTGCCAGACAGGTGGTCCCCACGGCAGCAGTGTTAGCCTCAGTATCTACCTGTGACTGGTCCTGGATGTTGCTG
Source organism: Struthidea cinerea (assembly GCA_013397865.1). Classification (NCBI taxonomy): domain Eukaryota; kingdom Metazoa; phylum Chordata; class Aves; order Passeriformes; family Corcoracidae; genus Struthidea; species Struthidea cinerea. Next base: position 1,694,737 of record VZTI01005041.1, on the reverse strand, counting down.
AGCTGCTGTCTCCCAGCTCTGACCACTCAACCCAATGACCCCCAGCAAAACTAATTAGCTTCCCTGTTTCTCTTTTGGGCTTTAAATCATTCCTTGATGTTGTTTTCCCTCTTGCTTTATTAATGATCCTGTCTCAGCAATCCTATTTCTGTAACTTTTGCTTTTCTCTCTCTCTGTAGGCTGTCTCATGGCTCTTTCTCCACAGCATGAGTCAAGGTAACACATTTAAGGCACGTGGGCTAGACCCTGGATCCTTCATATCCACACAAGTAAACCCCTGGAACAGGGGGAGAACATGGCAAGGATTTCAGGGAGAGGGTTTCATCAGAGATCCTTGAGAAGATCTGCAGGCATAAAGCTGGCACAGAAGCAGTAAGTTTTGTAAACCTCAGCAACAATGACTTACATTCCTCGCTGCTATAGACTTGTTCATTGATTTAGTACCTACTTGTTCATTTACAGGCAATTTTTTTATTAACAGGCTTCATAATAACTCTGTTTCTCACACGCATAGAGAAGAACCAGTTGCAGTAGCTGAGATCATGAATGCAGATAGAACAGATTTCACAGCATCTGCATGCTTTACGCTTAAAGTTATTTCCTCTTTTTAAATAGTTATTTTCCTGAAATCTGGCTCAGTCTTCTATGAAGTATTACAAGAGAGCAGTGTGAGATTAAAGCTAAATATATTATCCAATAAATAATTAAAAAATAAGCATCAACTTTCAAAACCTTGCATACTAAAAAAAAGAAGAGTAGAACCATCTGTGTTTATAAAAAAAAGTCAATTAGATTGCTTTTTAAAGCAACATGTTTCACAAATTGTGCCCAAAGACAGTAAGAAATACTTGTCCCCAAAGATGAAATCAGAAATGCAGAAGTAGCAGAACCTCTGCTGCGTTGTTCTGTGTTAACAGTGATTTTCATTTCCAAACCAACACAGCACTTGTTAATTTCTTCATCTGAATAATGAGCAAAATGTCCACTGACCTTTTTCTATAGTTCTCTGCCTGTAATCATGGAGCTAATATTGCATTGTATTGCACTCTGGTTCACGGGGTGGTCAAATGTGACTGCCAATGTGGAAATTCTAAACCATTTTACAAGCATCTCTTTCAAAACATGAGAAATAGTGTTTTATACAAGATTAAGCTTTCTGAAACACTAGCACAGGACTCCTGAGGTGAATAACGGGTGGTTTTATGTGAGTAATGGCACCACTCCATGAACTGCTGAACTCATGTACAAAATGTTCTCCATATGCTTCATTGGTACAGACCAATTTGATTGCAAATGTGCTCTCTGGTATTAATCAGTAGATTGTTAATCTTAATATTGTCTTGTGTTGTCACTAGACATTTAAATAAGTAAGCAATATAACAGGGAAATTTTTCCACAGATATGCCAGTAAATGTGCATTAGCTGTTTCTGCATGCAGTGAAAGACTGCAATAAATATAGATGGCACAGAAAAACTCATCTGGCAACATCACAGAAAAAGTAGTAATTTCGTATATAGTCTCCAAAGTTTTTCTACATAGTCTTAAGAATCCAAAGAAATCTAATGAGTTTCCACCAAGCCTCTTGCTTTCTCTTATCCTCAGGTTTTATGGTAGAAGACAGAGGACTGTGTAAGTAGCTCCAGTAGCTCTAAAGTTTGTTGCATTTTCCTTTGCCACCTCTTTTATTTTAACAAGTGACTTCATTGAATAATGAATTTCAATTTGTATCAGCTAGAAAGAGACGACAGGTATATCACAGAAATAAAGACATAAGGCTAGGATTTGGTCTACATTTTAAACAAAAGGTAAATACTTTGGGCATGGTATCAATGAAGTTAATTATTTACTTGTAAAGAATAAGTTTATAAGAAAAAGAATATAAAATGGTCCTAGCACAGAAACACAGCATAACAGTAAAATGAACTTCCTGAATTATCTTGCTATTATTGTAAGCTATAACCTTGTTTTGCCTCAAACCTTGTTGAGTTGCTTGTCTCCAGTCCACTCTTCAACTTGCTTCAGAAGGTCTGAGAGACTGGAGGAGATTGCTGGCTTGAAACATTTCAGGTGCGTGTGTGGGGGGAAAGGGCAGGTCAGGTCTTGCTCTGGCTCAGTGATGCTCTGGTCTGCACTCCCCACCCTAATCTAGCCCCAGAGTGACCAGATGACCAGAAGGCCCACCTGGGGAAAGGCCCAGGGAGGCCAAAGGGTATTTAACCTGAGATACAAGGCAAACACATGACTTAACCCTACCTCCTGCTGGAATTTTTATCAGCTGAACATCACTGGAACAAGGAGTAATAGTTACGTTTGTTCTTTTCTACATCTTTTCTATCTTTCTCTCTTTCTTCTTCTAATTCTCTCTCTCGGATTTTGTTTAGAAACTTAAAATGTACAGGCTTAGAGTTTGCTGATGGGCTAAGCCAATGCTTTGAGAAGTGTTTTATGTTGATTGAGCGCTGTTCTAAACCTTTTGCCAAAGTCCTTTGATTTTCTAAAGCTGCAGTAAAGTTTTTTTGGTGTTTCAACCTCTTGAGAATACCTTGTCAGGATTTCTCCTGTGCGTCTAACTCAAGAGTACATGAAAAACCATAAGCCCTTTTAAGTGGCTTTTGGACTGAGCTTTCCAGGCCCTACAGGAGTTCACTGCACTGAAATTAAGAAACCCTTTTTCCCCATAATTTCCAACCAAAGTTATGTTTGCAACATCTCTATCTACTTTTTTTTTTTTTAAATTTTGAGTTTGCCCTCTTGAATTTTAAAGATTCTTCCCCATAGATGGCCTGCTTGTGGAAACTTTCCTCTCTGACCATCCAGGAGCCACTCTGGAAGCCACATTCCCATTATCAGAGACTCTGACTGCTGGTATCAAGGCTCTTTCACAGCAGGTGGCTCCAGTGTCCTGACAGGTGCCCTGCTTGGCTCCCTACACAACCTGCACTCACATGCTCAGGCCAGGTTTCCTCGAACCCAGGATTCCCATAGCAGTCCCAAATGTCTGGATCCATTAAATACAAGGCAAGCATATGACCTGATCCTACCTCCTCTTGGAATTTCTACCAGTTGAACATTACTGGAACCAGGAGTGGTAGTTATGTTTGTGACGTCCTTTGAGGACAAAGGCTTTCTCTTCACCAGGAGCTACATGGAGATGACAAGGGGCAACACGTACAACTTACACTGGGAAGGGTTTCATCTTGATCTAAGAAAGAAATTTTTACAATGTGAACAATTAGTCACTGAAACTACCTCCCCAGGGATGTGGAGGAGCTCCCATAACTGGAGGTTTTCAAGGTGTCATTAGACAGGGTGCTAGAAAATCTCATCTGGCCTTCCTTTCCCACAAAGGGTTGGACTAGATGATCTTCTGAGGCTTCTTCCAACCTCAGCTGTTCTATCACTTTATGATTCTATGTTACTTTTCTGGAATCCTTTCTATAATTACCATGCAATAGGACACCATAAATTTCACCTTTTAATACATATATATGTGTTGGGGTTTTGTTTTTTTGTTTTTGTTTTTAATCTTGTTTGCAACATCTTTTCATCATGTCTTTGATACACACATTACTGTAACAGGTCTTGCACATCACATCCATTTTCTTTCTTGAATTCATCAGTGTACCCTCCTTTTCATTTTCCTCATCTTGATCATTACAGTCAAAAGTAGAAATCATTAATTCATCTCATTCTCCATATTCTATGTAAGATGTGTTTTTTCATGCCAGCTTCAACCCTAAAAGACTGATGCATCAATTTGAATAAATTCATTTAAAAAGCTTCCTTTGTTTCATCAGGAAACTGTAGTCATATATTCTTTACAATACTAACAAATGGTTTGTCACCTTCTAATCAACTTTGACTTGGAAAAATATGACTGATTATTTGTCCCAGTTTGGACAAATGTGGAGGAAAATATCCTCTGATAGAAGGCGGGTTACAACCACCCTCCCCCACCAGGTTCAGGAAAAAGAGACATTTTCCTCGAAGGAAAGTGAAAGAGATAAAAACTATTTATTTAACAAACACACAGGAAAAGAATAATAATGCTAAATAAGGAAATCTCTCACTATAGAAAGAAACCTGGGAAGATTTCAGAGTCCTTCTGTGTGTGTGGTCTCTCTCCTCCTCGGAGCTGGGTCGGCGAGGGCCCCCCCCCAGGCCTCCAGGAGAAATTCTCCCCATGTGTTCAGAAGTTGTTGAAACAGTCTAGAAGAGGAGAAGAAAAACCAAAGTCTCAGGAAAACAAAGTTTGACTCTCCGTCTCCCACCAGAAAAAAAAAAAAAAAGAGCCGAAAAACTGGCTGAAAAGCACCAAGGGTGTTTCCCCTCCTGCTCTTGCTGCCGCAGAAGCAGAGGAGTGTGTGTCGGTGTCCTTGAAACAACTGCTTTGAAAAGTTTGTTCATTTTTTTCTCTCTCCCCTCTCAGGCTCAGTTTAAAGGCACAAAGTTAATTTCTGGGCAATAGAGTAGTGATATGGGATACACATCATAAAGTCAACCCAAGACACCATCACACAAGCTGTCACTTTTTTATTATCTTCAATGACCGAGCACATGCATTTTTCCCCTGTAATTTAATTTACCTCAGCATAAAGGATGATAAGTGAATTCTCCCATGCTCTAATCAAGGTTCTTCTTCAGCTTCTGTGATACACCTTGATACCTTTATCCTGCATCTTTTTGTCCTCTATAGCCTTCTCAGATTATCAGTTTTTGTTAATGAAGGATCTTGAAATACTTTTCATTAGCTATGTTCAGTAGATGCCTATAGAGCTTGCAATGTAGAATCTGAATTGCATTCCTTGCTTGTTCTTCTTCACCATGTTTGAAACTTACCATCATCTGCAATTGACTCCCTAGGCAATGGATCATCTCTTCCATAACACTGATCACATGATATTTCCTATATAATCTAATTGTCTTTTACTCCTTTTCATAAAATAACCATTTAGATTTCTTTTAGCTCTTCTTAATTTGGTTTCGGTCTTTTTTCCCCCCATTCCTTCAGTTGCACTCTTTCCACGTGATCTTTTACTTCTCCAGTACTCCTTCTGTTTGTCTTGAGAAAGAAATTTAGTGACTCATTTACAGATTCCTGAGTGCAGAAAGATATGCTATCTTATCTTATCGCCAACATCTCAGGGACCACCGGAATGCAGCTGAAGGCTAGGCCACCATAAAGACTGCTATGAGATACCCACTGTCACTATACCACTCATTTCTAGGTCAAGTAAGATGTCTTTTTCCATCTCAGCAATGCAATTATAGCAGTGAAATTTGCAATATATCAAACTGCCACATTTGTATTCATCTTCAAACTGGAAGGAACTTCTGACATTATCTTGAACACAGAGTTGTATACCTAAAGCCCCAATTTAACAGTTAGCCACTTTTTGTCCTGAATTTTTCTCCTTATGCCAAACTAAGCAGTGAGAAGCCAAGGAAAAAAATTAAAAGATCATTGTATACCTTAGTCATGTAAAAATTATTAAGTCAAGTACCAAAAATTATTGGATTTGAAGAGTAGGTTTTTAAGAAAGACTAATTTGTTTTGTCATGTTTAAAGCAAGTAGGATCATATCTTTTAGTTCACCTCTTTATTCACTGTAGAAACTTGTTATGTAATGTCAAGTTCTAATTTAATTTTATATGACCTCAGAAGCTAAATCTCTTTGAGAAGCTCTAAGATGGTTGGAAGCAGTGATACTAAAGTATTAGTCTCCAATATCCCTTGGTTGTTTTTCTCCTGGAAGAGTGAGGCATCTCGCAACAATTTACTATGTCTTCTTACAAGACTAAACTCCAGAAATGAAAAGGAAAGAAAATAAAGAAAAAGACCCAGCAAATAGATTTTTGGCTGATTCATTTTTTCATTTCTGTGAAGTCACTATGCCTTCATGGAAGTTAGTGGAATTGAAATAAGATTTTGAACACAAAAACATAGATAAGGGATTCACAGCTCTTTAATGTCATTCCTGAATGATAAGGTTATTAGGGGAAGAGCAGGAAAATCTTGTTAATTTTATGATGAGGTAATAATTTGCTTTCAGCCTATGCTGTCAGTTTAGGCTACTCTGCATTTTCAAAGTTGTGTTTTGCATGGGAAAGAACTGCAAGCTGACACTTCAAAATGTGAACAGTTATTTATCAGGTTCAAAAGGATCAATCTCTTAATTCTATGAGCATTGCTTTGCATAGACTAGCGAGGACTTGAACAACTACTATGCATTACTTCACAAATCATCCCTAAAAAGGCTTTTTTTTTTAACCGTTAATTTCCACTTAACAAGATGGCAGGAAAATAATTTTTATTCTACTGTCTAATTAAAAATAATTTTTTCAGGCTTTCTGAAAAGACGTGTACCAGATTCATATTGTTAAATATCAAAGCTCAAAAGTTTCATTTAATGTCATTGTAATTGATGTTCTTATTTGAGTTCTAATTGGCCTATAAAAGTCTTCAACTCTCTAGCTGATGTGTTTACTTTTTTGCAACACACTCGTTCATTTTCATTGTCTTCCAGTCAAGGTTTCTGTTTCCCTTTAGCAGACGTCAACAAATAACATTAAAAAAAAATCCTGATTTTGAGTAAATTCTTTTCTATTGTTGTAACTTATTCTCTATAGAGTAAAAATGCAGCAGCAATCGCCATGTACTCCACATCACCTGGATCTGTTGTCATATTTGCCAGTATTTATTAAATTTTTCCATGTCCACTACTGGGGAATCCATGTATAAAGTAAGCACATATGCCATACACAAGATTGGTATATACAAGTCAAAAAATAGTGTGTGTGCCTTCAAAATCCCTTTGTTATAACTAGATACCATTTTAATATTTCTCTAAAAATATCACAATTCTTTTACACATACTCCAAGTTCTGCTTTAAATTTATTAACACGAAGAATTTATAATAGAGTAACCTTCACTCTCTTCTCTAACAAAAAAAACCAGATGGAAGTTAATTTATTACATATCAAAAGAAAAAAAAATTGTGGTCGTAGCCAGGGCTCAGGGAAAGCATGCAGTATGCAAAATTTTGCCATGAACAGTCTCGTGAAAGAGTTTTGTTCCTGTGATAGTTAGAATTTTACTCCTACTAAATTTTAATAGAGTTATGCTTTAAATCATGAGTGATCTCCAAGCATCTACTCTAGTAACATTAAAAGCATAAGTATTTAGATATGCTTTATATAATAAAACAAGTGCTTGGCATAAGTATCAAGACTAAGGGAATGAAAGTAATACATTTAATTATTTTAAATTGATTATTTTAAACAACAAGTAATTAAGAAAAGAACCAGAATGCATTTAGGTACAGTTTAACCAAATGGCAATTTATGCCCTGTAGACCCAATCTGTTATAAATATTCATTATTTCTGTTCTTGTAACAAAAATACAAAAATATTTTCCTATTTGTCACTGCAAAGTTAAAAGGCAATGGCACATCCCATAGACAGATATCATGGCAAAAAAAATTAAAAGGGTTCTTATGTAAGTTTATATTTCTTTGCATGAAATTATTGTGAGAAGACCCAGTGGAGGGTTCAAACCTGTTTGGTTTGGATCCTCTGATGTGGGTGAGGCAATGTTGAGGCCAGTAGGGAGCACGATCATTTTTTTTCAGCACAATTGTTCTAAAGGATTTCAGCCTGATATTCACCAGTGTTGCCATCCCAGTGCATTTTACAACTACCGAAACCTTTAGTAAAAGTTTGTCTGTTCTGTTATGCACGAACAAATCCCTGAGGCAGGGAGGCTTCTGTGGCTACTTAATCTGTTAGCTTTGCTTGAAAGTTAAAGCCAAATACAAACACATTCACATGTTTTTCCTTTGCAGAGTTCTTTCACAAAACCTGTTTTCAGAAGGGAAAATTTGCCACATATTAACAAGATAGATCTTATTTATATTTAAGCAGCCAAAAATAGCAAATGCCATAGGTTAGCCTTATGCTTAGTGCTCCAGCTGTGGTGTAGTTCATTAACAAGTCTGCTAGAGGAAATGATAAGAAACTGTTAAGAAACTTCTTTTCTAAGGTGATTTTCCCAGCTTTCTTCCAGCACTATTATTAGGAGCTACCATCCATCTTTCTTACCTTAACGTTTAAGTCATTGACCTACTCCTATTCTCTGTCAGAACTTCTTAATAATTTTAGTTCAAATGGAAAATGAAATGAAAAGCAGGAGGAAATGATATATCAATAGATGGCTTTTTTCTTATAATGAAAAATGAGATAAAATCTAAAGATAAATTAATAGACACAGTACCTAACTTATTGCAGTATCCAAATAAAAATTCTAAAACATGACACTCTCTTTTTTCAAAAATGCCGATGTAACCCAAGTCTACTAAAGCTTGACTTCAGGAATGAACCATTGGGGCACATATAGTCCAAGGAAGTAGAAATTACTCATTTTGCATGTGGATCAACTCAAGAAATCCAAGTATACATGGATGGATTTTGTTACTGACATAACGTTATTGTAGAAAAAGATGACATCTAGTATGATGTTCCAACCAAAGAGATAAAAATCAGTGTCGGTATGAAAGCCAAAAGTGCCTGTGTCATGCATTTCTGTAACAAAATAGAAGATGTCAGAATATCTGAGTTTAACGATAAAGTAAAAAAAAATCAACACCTGTATTTGTAGTGTATATGAAAGCACTTAAACCGGGATAATCTTTGAAATTAAATCTCCGATATCAAAGAATTATTGCTGAGTTTTATTTACTGGGGATAGTAAATATTTCTAAAAGGGTTTAAACTCAAGTTCTGTTTATAATTGAATAGAAACAAAAATTTCATCCATAGTTTCAAGCAGCTTTTGTCTACCACAGAAGCCACAAACCAATAGCCAGTTTGTTTGTCTGGAAGGTAACAGAAAAGGAAGAGATGTTTTGAAAGTGTGGGAAAATGGACAGAGTAGATGAACACCCACCAAATTTTTTAAAAAGTCAAAGTATTTCAAAGAAGATATGAAAGCCACAAAAAACTGAAACAAGACAGTCTCAATGAAAAGCTTCAATAGAGAACATATTTATGTGAGAGAGAACACCAATGCGAACTCAGCAGCAACAGCGATTTTAGCAACAACAGCTCAGTCAGGTACAGACCAACTCTTTATAGAGATTACAAGAGGGAAAAATATCAGCAAGCTAAATTTAAATTAGAGGGTGATGTATAATTCAGTGTAATAACCATAGGGGCATGTGAACAATTGCTGTTCTGAAAACTCTTCACATCTGGCACGAGAAGATTGCCTGGTCACAAAGGGGAGAGACGACACTAAGGGCAAGGGGTAGGGATAATGATCACAGATCACACAGAGAGTCTATTTTGCATGGAAAATTCAGAAATACCCCCAAGGCTTCATCCTAAAATATGCTTGGCTCTTTCATTAATTAAATTAATAACAACATAGTAAGCATTCCAAGTATACCAATACACAGCAGGTGATTTACTCAAGGGCAATGCAGATGTGCTTTATGGTAAAGGCACTGTTCTGTTGAATATAAATCTCAGACATGAGTAACTGAAAATCTTTCAGCAAGTCACCCCTCTCTCCTCCTTATGCATAATTTTTACGTGGGCTTTTTATACAGGAAAATAATAGGAAAAACAGTGAAACAAACTGTAAAGTAGGGAAATATCCTACAGGAAAACTGATGCTGTAAGAGATCAGCAGGGTCAGTAAATGTACAATGAAACCAGACTATTACAGACAATGTTATTAGTTACAATGGATTATAGTTATTTTCTTATTGTGTAAGAATTCAACACTAGATATGAAAATCAGAGTGTAAAAAAACTTTCAAGAAACAAAGAGAGAGAAAGAATTGGGAGATAGGGATCTGCAGTACTGTAAATACATATTTCTGTGTCTATATGAAAAAATATGATACTGGGGACTGTATTACATTGTAAAGACAATGGGGCAGAGAAGATGCCTTAAGTCTAGTCAGATACAGCACCACAGCTACAGAGCTTTAATATTCTACTTTCACCAGAAAATACCAAAGTACTTTTCTGGAGATGGGAAAGGGTTAATCAGGAATGAGGTTATATTACCTCAGGTACAGGGCCTGTACCAAGGTTCTGTATTTATGCACCCAGGAGCAGCGTGTTTATGTTGTTTCATTCTATAATTGTATGTATGAAGTCTTAGATCTGAAGGAGAGACCCATCCATTTAGATTTCTGAAATGATTAAATTTTATCTCCTGTATTGTCTTTTTAGCATGTCTGTAGCATAAAATCTTAGCATCCTTGTTGTTACCATTGTGAGAATTTTGGATGTCATGGATTGTTTTTTCTATTTATACAGGGTATAGCCCTTTTTTTCAATTTAATTTGATTTTGTCATAACCAAATTGTGGTAAGGGCAGACAGAGAACTGTTGGATCCTTTAGGAGCTAGTTTCCTCTTATCTTAATAGTTCACCATCTTTCAATTTTCTTACTCCATATGCTGTAACCTGTGCATATATATAGTGGTTTTCATAAAGAATTTTTTTTTTTTAATTCAAGCCATTTTGCTTGTTAATATTTATTTAAAGCAAGCATCTTCCTATTTGGTCCTTGGTCCTAAACCTAGAGATGTCAGAAAATGATTGTGTGATTTGTCCTTGCTGAAAACTCTCGAAAAATCATCAGAAAAAAATTCAATTCCATCATTTGCAAACATTCAGAAAAAAGTTACAATTTCTCCTTTTTCAAATATGGGTTCGTATTTTGCAAACAATTTACCTTAATTTTCACCAAGCTATATAATGAAAAACTTCTGGGAAAAACAGTTTAATAAAAAATATTCATAAATTACATTTTTCATAAATCATGTTTGATCAACTCATTTTCTTCTTCAATAATGTTATACAATAATCCTAATTGTATTGGTTGAAGAGACAAGATAGGTAGCAATTATTATCATTCCCTTTTTACTCTTAACTAAAGATGGACATACAGACATAAGTAAATTTTGGTCTGCTTTTCAGTCTCTCTTTATGTGTTTATACAACATCAAACAAAAAAAAAAAAACCCTCCAACTGCATCCACAAAAAACCATAAACTATTTCTTATGAAAAGGGTATACATTGATTTCATTAATATAGAATTCTGCTTCAAATTATGAAATTTTTGTACAAATTCACAAAAGTAGTGTTACTGTAAATCTTCCCTACCTAGCAAAAACCCCCAAAACACATGATAACTAGCCCTTAAAATATTTCTATACTTACCATCACCAGAATAAAAACCACATACGTATATACATACATATATATATACACATGTGCATATGAATACATATACACACACATATAATGCATATAATGTATATATTTAAAAATCCTTCTGCTAGCTATTCTTCAGCTCAGGGATTTGAAAATGCTTTCTGGGAAGGCATGATGTCAATTCAATAAGAGCATTGCCAAACAGGTGAAATGTTAACTGGTGAAATTTCCTGAGAGCAAACCCAAAATATTTCCTCTCCTTTTTTATCTTTTTTTTTTTTTTTTTAAGGATCACTTCTAGGCACACTTTAGGTACTTTATCCCCTGAATCTGCTGCAGCAGTAAGGTAGAAAGCTGAAGTGATAAGATTAGCACATGCTTCTTCCCCCTGGCTTGCAAACATTGTGCCGTTTGGTTTCTGACCTCTTAAATGAAAGGTGGAAACCTTCTCATAAAACCCTAGAGATTCAATTTCTCAGAAAGGTTATTTTTTTTTTTTTTTTGAGGAGATAGAAGGGATAAGTATTACAGTACAACTAAAATAATTTTAAGAGGCCTGAATACAAAAGCCAACTGGCCTGTAATATTAATATATGACAGTATATTAGGAGTCCCATACATTTTGACATTTTTGACTTACCTTGTAGGTGGATCTTATTGTCATGATTGGAGAGCTGCTGTGTGTGCAATACTGCAGCTTCTTTATTAACAGCATTGATCTATGGCCTTGCTGGCCCATAAACACACTTCTAAAAATTCAGGGAGTTTAGAGTCACTCTCCAGTCTCTCTCTTTAGAGTCAAATACAGACAGCCTGATGGGGAATGAAGAAGTGTGGCAGCTCAGACTATCTCCCTGGCCAGGGAGTGGGCTGCATTGTACTAAAATAACATACATGAGACAAGAGCACTACATGGTGTCAATACTCTTGACTCTTTAAGAATAACCGAAGTGAGGTATTTGTAGCAGAGAATACAACAGAGTAATTCTGACCTGCTGAAGCCATTTTTGTCATGTAAATTGTCCTTAGTAAACTCTGAAATAGCATGACTATAAGTTGGCTAACCTCCTCGTAGATGCATCAGAATGGACTTTTCACTTGGGTGAAGATCTGACTTCTGTTTTAAATGAAATCTACAAAAGATTAATAACAATTTCTATCTGCTCTTCCCATTTCCTTTCATATATTTTACCTCCACACAATTACTAAATTATTAAATCATATTCTACCCATCATGACACAGATCTCTTCTCAAAGCATTTTCCGCAGAAATTATCCCCCACTTTGCATAGGACAAGATACATTTCATTGTCTCAGAATCAGGTCTTGAAATCGTTAAAGGGAACAGTTTCACAAGCTTTACCATATTCTTCTCAGCTGACAGTAATTTCAGAACGCCTCCAGCTCTTTAACTGTTTCATTTATAGCTACAGCAAATGTCAATAAAGTTAATATGAATGGCAGAATATTTTTTTTAAAAAGCATTTAAAATTATAGCAAAGAACAGTGCTCACAGGAGTGCCTCATTGGAATTTTTATTCTCATAAAATTAGGTTGTGGCTTCTGTGTTATATGAGGCCACCGTATTGCCTGAAATTAGGTCCCACCTGTGCTGCTGATTGAGCCAGGAAGTCAGCCTAGCCCTTCCACACACTATTTAAAACATTGTCTTTTTTCTGCAGTGCCGAGATTGAGAGATACACTGAGCTAATCAAGAAAGGAAAAAGGAGATTACCAAATAAATTAGTCTTTTGGAATAAACAGTCTGTCATGTGATGACAATTTCTTAGGGTATGTGTTGCATCCTATGTATATATTGCACCCTATGTGCTGTTCCATCAAGACCTTAATGGAGCATCAGGTGAAAACTGTTCCCTTTAAATTAGGATTTAAAAATTTTAAGGCCTTGAAGCTGTAGACACTGAAAAGCTTTGGTAGAGAAATTTTTCAGCTTTCTGCAGCATTCTGTGAGAACTCTGTGGTTCTCATGAAAGCTATGATAAACACTGCTACAGGTTTTTTGTAAACTGAATTTTATCTGCACACCTGTGACCTATTTTTCAGAGTTGTTACGGTACACAGTGAAATAATATTTTGAAGTAGGTGTTGTGAGCTTTGGCCAATAGGACAGGGGGTGGCTGGTTCAAGATCCAATAACCTCCTGTTATCTTTGGGAACCAAGTTATATAAGTCAAATTATAATTAATTAAATAACTACTTTCTTCCTGAACTTGGATTGTGTCATTACTCGCCGTTCTCTGTACGTCACAGCGACATGAAGCTATGATTTCTTCGTTTGTTTATACTTTTATTTAACAGAGTTGGAAACTTTTAATAGAAAAATTAAAAAGTTATAGTAACAATCCAACGTGATGGAACCTTTTGGCAGGACCAAGTAGAGCACAGACAGCAGCAGTGACTTAGGGTCATTGTTTCCATTCGAAATGTGCTTTCATCTATTGAAGGTGGTATTTCATATGGGAAGTTTCTTTTCAGGAATTTCATAAAATGGATTGCCATCCTAGAAGAGACAAGCAGCAGCTAATAGGAGACTGATACTCATGGTCCCAATCAACAATTTTTGGAATAGTGATTTAAATCTGGATCATTTAATCAGACTGCTTAGGAGTAAAGGTGCACTTTCTTCTTTATCACAAAGAATCATTTAAGCTATAGAATGAAAAAAAAAAGACTCTATATAAGAAAATGGGTTTTATTGTAGGAATGTATTCCAGTGAGAAGGGCAGAGATCCAAGATTTATGTCTTTCCTTAAGGTATTCAGGGAACTACATGTATTCCAAACGTAATCGAGCCAACAACTCAAATTGCTATTGCTCTTTGCCTTGTGGTCACTTCTACTCTCAGTCTCAGGTACCCATTGCTTTCAGAAGTTTATGGGTGAAACCTATGAGTGGTATGGTCTAGATGCCAGCTTTCAAAATATAGCCCTTGTCATCTAATAGGAAAGGTAATGCTTTTTCCCACTTTGCAATGCAAGGCAAATTGTTTTAAAGAGCGCTCTAAAACTAAGCACATAAAAGCAGCCCTTGCAGACAATAAAGCCTCCATGATGAATGTTTATTCCCAGTGCTACTAATGACAAAGGATCTTGGTATGAATGATAAGGGGGTTTGGTATCTATCACTAGAATGTCAGCAACTTAGAGGGCAGATTTTAGCTGTAAGGACATGAGTTTCTGAAGACCTTCGCTCATTAGTTACTGCTTGTTCACAAGGTTAAATCCCATAATGGGCAGTCATTCCCTGTTCAGAGTTAATCAAATTGATAGTTAACATCAATACTAGAAATAAAGCTTACATGCAACCGTGACGAGCAGTTAACAGAATGAAGAGGGCATAATGGGCTGATGATATCAGAACAATCACTAGGAGAATGTAAAGTTCATAACCAGTGTTTGACTCTTCAGAAATAATATGATTTGTGAAATAGTTTTAGTTTTTCTGTGGAAAAAAGATATATAGGTCACTTTAAATTTAGAGGAATCCAAGCAAACTTATCTGATTGGGATCTATAGCCGATTCCAGAAGTGGTGCAAATCTTCACTGCTGCTCCTTTGAGATAGGCAGAATTTCCAGAATCCAAGAGTTTGGTTCACCAAATCTGAGATATTAGTAAATTGAAGGACACAGTAGAGGTTAAGAAAAAACAGTGATAAGAGAAAAGTGTACTGTATGATCTCACCATGCTGCACTGCAAATGAAAGTTCTGACTCATCATTTTGTAATGACTGCTGTAACATCATGCTAAATGAATTGATTTTAGGAATCAGCTGGGGAAGAGTCAACAGGAGTTCAAGCAACTGGCACAAGTAATGACAAGAGGTTTTGTATGAAAGCAAACAAGTATTCTAAGAAGAAACGTCTGCTATTGGTAAGGGATGACAAATATGAACATCATATTACTTCACATTTAGGAATTTGGCTTTAGTAGCATTTAGCAATATGTTATAAGGTTGGCCTATTTTGCATAATATTGAAGACCACTGCCTAGGTACCAAGTTTTCAGACAATATAAATTAGTATAACACTAAACTTTAGTAGATTGATTTGATTTAGTATATTGATTACTGGCTCTTTCCAGCATATAAAAATCTGTCTATGAAGGCAAGAGTGTAATCCCAATCACAAGGCTGGAGATATGCTACATTTTCATTATTACCATAGAGGAGAATGGGCCTCACTGTGATTTCTAGAAATATTTTCTTGTTTTAGTTTTATCTTTCATGGATAGCAATAATACTTGAATTCTAGTTTTGTTACATTTTTTACACCAGACATTGTCATTGCATTGGTCAGTTCATATATACGGAAAGAACAAAATGAGCTTCACCTCTGTTTCATGGCACAAAGGAGGGGAATGTTAAACAAAAGAATTTTATACATGGCTTTTACATCTGTAGAGACAATTTACAAGATGGCTTTTACATCTTTTTTGTCGTGTGGCCTCTACCAAAGTAAAATCTGCAGTTTCCTTGGAAACAAAATTTCATGCCATTCAAGACTTGGAAGATAAAAAGGATTCTTACTCCTTAGTCATGCAGCATTTTGGTTCTGGAGTCAAACATGATCTCTTTGATATGACATGAAAAATCCAAATGGAACAGAAAACTAGATAATGAAAATGAAAGCTGACATCTGTGAGAATCTGAATTAAGTGAAGCTTCATGGAATTGCAATTTTTTCTTTTTGTGATATGCCACATTTAATTTATTTTTTTTAAGTTATCTGCCACACATTTTTTTCCTTCAATTCAGAAATCAATGGGCACGAGATACAGACTAGAGCACAGAAACACATGCTTCATATCTATTCATACTTATATTCATGTCCCTACTAGAAATTTCATTTGTTTTTTGAGCAAATTACATTACTTCTCATAAAAAGTTTTGAATCCTTTTAACCAAAAGTTTCATTTGGAGGAGGTTCAGTGGTTTAAAATTTTTGGAAACATCAAAACAGCTTGTGTTGGCAACACTGAAAACTTTTTGATGGCAATAAGAAAAAATAAAGTCTACATTCTCTAATCCATTAGAATTCCAGCTCCATCATTTATTTAACACAAAATTTCCTGGAAATTAATAGAACCTCACTGAATTCTCTCCTCATCCTGGAGGACTTTGAACACTTTTTTTTATCCTTTAAAGGTATTCCATAACATCTTGATGCAGATTGCTTTCACTGCTTTCCACCGAAGCCTTTCCATCTTACATGGAATCCTTACATATGCGTTGAAAAAGAGAGATAACAACTCCAATAATGACCCGAAACAGCAGATTTTTATGTCTTAGATATTTATATAAAGTAGAATTTAAGTCAACATGAAAAAAAATGAAAGTTACCTAATTTCATTCTCCATTACTAGAGGGAGGGAGAACTCCACAGGCTACTGTGATTAGGAATTTGATTGGTAAGATGGAGATAAGATAAAAGAGAAAATTAATTCTAGGACATCTCTGTAACTGAGATGAAGTGTAGAAAGGAGAAAGACCTCTTCCTTAGAAAGGAGCAAGACATATTCCTTAGAAATTGTGAGACATCCTGTAAATTTAGTGTTTCTTTCCATGGTTTTCCTCAAAAATGAGATTTTTTTTATGTTGAACAAAACATACTTTTCAACATAAAAGAAATACTTTTAAATTTTTGATGAAAAAGAAGTTTGTTTTCAGTCCATGCAGCTGTGGTTTTTTTTTTCTTCAGTCCTTCCTCAGAAAATATTATTCACACTTCTCCTGACTCTGTGCCTCAGCTGCTCATCTTTAGTAAGTACTTAACAATACTTCTTTCTTCTGCTGTTTTCCCATCTATTCTATTTAGATGATAACCTTCCAAGAGCAGAAGCCATTCCTCATTTAATTAGAAGCATTTATAGCATTCTAGTCTCAGAGATGGCAGCTAGACACTATTGTAGCAAATAATGAAAGTTTATCTATGAATAGTGGATTCACACAGAAATTTCACCGGAACAATTGATAACACACAGCAGTACATCAAAATTGCACTGAGTAAGTTGAAATGAGAAGACTGTTGGTATTCAGTGCAATTCCTGTATGGCTCCATCAGGTTTTAGGTGCTCTTCCAAATTATTAAAACTTTTGGGGAATGGAGGGACAGGAGTTGGAAGATAATGCTGTAACAACTATGCCAAGGCATTGTCTTGGGAGGAGACTGTTACAGCCAGGACAATAGTTTTGTGATTATGAATAACAAGCCAAGAATCTATAATTATTTATTAATTATCTATTTTCCTATTAAATTCATGGGAATGCTCAATCATAGGGACTCCTTTTTTCATGCTTTTCAGATTTACTGTTGGCTGTTGTTTCTGTTAACTGTTTGTTACCTTTAATAAAGATTTACTTAATCATCATGGCTATTACTCATGATGTATTCCAGGAGAGACAAAATCAGATGGCTTAATTCAGTTTTCTGAGCTCTTTAAAGGTTGTTCTATACTCTGAGAGTTCTTAGGGCTCTTGAAAAGAAGCATATATTCAGAAGCATTAATAAAACATAAGTAACTTTTTTGCTTGAAATTGATGCATTAAGTACAAAGAGGAAACGGAAATGTAGCTATTCATGTTTTAACCTATCCTAAATTAAACCTAGAGCACGAACTCTTGAATTATTTTGTAGTAGTGAATCTTGATGCATATTATCAGTATTGAAGAACTCAGCACATCAAGTTCTAAAGTTAAAGTTCCTGTGACATTAGGGTGTACAATATTTAATCGAGGCAATAAGCACATGCATGCATCCATACATGAGTGAACATGTCCAGAGTAATTCTCTGTGGGATAATACATGGATCTACAGTCCTTTATTCTTAAATGCAAACTTAAGACACTGGGCCTGCTCATGTCATAAATGAACAAAGAGAAATCTTCTAACAGACTTTAGGAAAACAGTAAATGCACAATTTAGTGGAACTCCATTAACGACATGAGAGAAACTTATTAATATGTTTATTTAAAGGCTAAGCAGAAATATATATAATCATGACAAAATAATTACAATGTAGGTTGATATCTGGCTTGCTTTAATATTCAGCTTTTAACATTACAAAGATAGAGACATCCCAGCAATTCCAGAATTACAAATGGATGAAAATGAACATTCAAAATAAGAAACTTCAATTTCTGCTGTGGGCTATGCATGAAAGAGTAAAATGATGGAAAGAATTTACTAGCCAAACACCTAGCACATATCTTGAAAGGCTTCAAGCGTTAAGATTGTGTTCAAGTCTGCAGTCATCCACTATCTTTATAAAAACCTTCAACCACAGAAGCTCAGCTAAAAAGCATCTGGATCAAACAGGGAACTCAATCCTTCTGACTTTATTTCCATTATAATGAGAAAAGCTGTCACAAACATACTCAGCACATTTGAAATTCAGTGTTTCTGCCTTCATGCCATGATGTAAGGTATATAGAGCAAACATGGTTTTAGAAGGTTGTATGAGACACACGCTTCTTGAACCCCGGTGCAGAACCACCTGAGATGTTAGGAAGAGCTCACTTTTTTTTTGCTCCTGTGCCTCAAGACACGCCCTATAATTTTAAGGTTAAGCCTTCAGGTCTTAGCCTGATTCTCCTCCCTCCTGCTTCAGCCAACCTGTCTTACTTTACAAACAATTTTTAATACCTTGGTATTTCAGTTATGTCCACCAAAAGCCTGGTGTACTCTCTCTCTAAACCTTCTTAGTTGTTGTTTGGGAGAAAGGTGAAGACATAAATAACGTTCTGATTGATCAAAGTAGTTTTTCACGAGAAAAAACCTACCAGGCAGAAAACAAAATCTTCGAGGGAGAAATCTAGTTTAAAAACATATTTAATTACCACCAGTTAGATGAAGAGCAAGCTAATATAGCCCTAATTTGAGATGTTGCCAAGAAATGAGAAATCAAAATGGAGTGTAATTGAAACAGCACAAAGGAAAATTTAATATTCGCTGATCAGACTTTCTCAGTGGATGGGAAAAAAAATTGTTTCATTGCAACCACAGCCTTTTATAATAATCTCACATATCATGTTGTTTATACCTAATAGAGATTACTAAATAATGAATCTGGGTTTGTATCATATCAGAGAGCTTTTGTGGGGGAATACACTCAGTGGCAGTAGCTCCGTGAGCAGCTGCAGTGCCAGCCCTAGGTTGATCTCTGGGTGTTGAGCCAGAGACAAGAGGCTGTGAACTGGAACCAACCTTTGCACAGAAAAGGGCACAGGGACCTGTGGTGCCAGCCAGGGGACTGGACACTCAGAGACACAGCAGGAGCTGAGGACTCAGCTGGAAGACCCCAGACTTCTCTGCACTTTGACTGTGAGGGTATAAAAGCCATGGGGTTCCTTTGCTCGGGGTCCCTCCCCAGAGGCACCAGCTCGAGCTGTTATTCTGCTGTTGTACCATGATTAAATTACTGAAAGGATCCAGAGGTCTGAGACTCTGCTATGGAAAGCCTGGGGTTGAGCTGGTAAGGAAACCTGGTGCGACTGTGTGAGTGAGGGGTGTGTAGGGAGCCAAGTGGGGCACCCTTAGGGTCACTGGAGCCACCTGCTGTGAAGGGGCCTCAGTCCCAGCTCAGGTGTTGCAAGTGTGACTACCAGAGTGTGACTGCCTGAGTGTGACTTCCAGAGTGGTTCTTGGATGGTCAGACAGGAAGCTTTCCTTAACACTTTCCTGGTTGCCACTAGGAGGTACCTCTTATTGTCCTGTTCTTTTCAGTGCTGGTTATAAAAGGGGCTTGCAGACATTTTCTAGAGGTTATTGCTATGTAATAAGCACAAGAGAAAAAAAAAAGAGTGCTTTCTCATCTGACGTATCAAGATTTGCCAATATCGTACAGTTGTTTTTATCCTTTTCCTACAGAAGCATGTTGCATTTCATAAATATTTAACTGTATGTAGGCCTCCAAGGCTTTTATGTAGATTGAGCAATTTTCCCTTCTACATCCCTAAAACCAATATTCCCCTTGCCGTCATTAGCCGTGTTTCTATACAGTTTATTTTGCATCTTCCCATGCACCGATTAATTTACCTGATACAAAAATCTAAGTAGAATATGTTTATGCGTTCATTACTTCACTGAGATCAGAACAAAGTGAGCAAAAATTTTGGATGGGAATGGTTGTAGATTAGACCTCCAAAATTTATATTCTTTAAAACAAACTGGAAAGGATCAAAAAGCAAAAATTAGTGTTTTGATTTCTTGCAAGAAGTAGGCCATGAAAGAAGCAGAAAAGGGCAGTTTGTGTAACTTCTGTTAGATGAGAGCGACCTGTACAGCTGACAGTTCAGGCATGTCTTAGGCATGTGTCTTTGGTGTGACCTCATCTACAAAAACAAGAGTGTATACAGATTGTTTGCTGCACTTGTCTTTATCCTTAGGCAAGTACAGAATTGCCAGGTGATAGACCAATTTCTGTATCAGCTTAAAAACAGCACCAACAATATCTGGATTGTTTTAGACTGTGAAATCACAGCGGGTCAGAGACTTAAATAAACACACTCTAGAGTACAAGCAATAGTAGATCTGAATGTCACTGAGACATTTGACAAGGCATGGAGTGCTTAAATCCCACATTTGAACAGGAAAAGGCTTGTATGAACTTTGTGCAGTAGTTGAGGCGGGCTCCCAACACGGCAATTCTCAATTTGTGTACTAGACACTTGACACACTGCATGGTCAGCGCAAGACATGGCAAGGAGTAAGACTTTTTACTTCGGTGCAACATTAGTCATCAGTGTTAACAGCCCATCCCAAATCTAGAAAGTATCTAACAAAACCAGAAAGAAAGCAGATATTCTGACTGCTGAATGGGGCAAATGTGTGTCCATTTGGGGCAGGAGAATTCCATGGGCTGACAGTGAGCACCACCACTGACACATAGCATCAGCTGGTCCAAGACTGCCAGCTCAAGAATATTATGTCAATACCAGGAACATGCCAGTCAGAACCTATCCAAATGTACCTCTGCAAGGAGGCTAGAAGTCAGGAAGTCACTGACAATCTTGCCATGGCTGTACATCACTGTATAAGGGCATTATTTCAGAGCATGTTCTTGTTCAAGATGGTTATATTTAATATTGCTGAATAAAGCAAGGTCAGAGAAGAAGCCAAACCATGGGAGCACTGGCTATTCTCTCTTTTTAGTTGTTAATGTACTGACTTCAAGACAATAATTTCCAAAAGAGATTATGGTCAAGGCAGAGGAAGGTTTCTTTCCTGTTAGAGAATCTTCTGTACTATCCCAGAAGACTCTGCAGCCTCAAGTCTCCAACATAACCTCCCACTGTACTCCACAAAATCTATGGGATAGGTAAACATCACTCTGTCGTGCTGCAACACAGCTGTCACATTCTTATCAGGCACTCTGGACTGAAAATGTCCACCCCAGACTCAACAGATGGTAATTCTCCTTTAGGAGCATATGAGCATCACACGGAGCCTGTGGAAGGACAGGCAAAATATACCATAAAGTCAATATACCATTAATTCAGCCATTCAAGACCACTTGCACACAAGACCTGAAGACCTGACAACGGTCCATGGTCCTCCTTTATTTAAAAGGGCAAATTTATCTTAAAATTTTCCAGCAATGTGCCACAGTAAAACAAAATAGGAAACAGCAATATGGAGATATAGCCTCAAAACAGAATAGAAACCAAACTCCCAATCAAAAAACAGCAAAAAGTATAAATATGTAGAATGGGATCAAGGAAGTTCTAATGAATATATAAGCAGATGAAAATCAACAGATATTAAAAATAAAAACGGGAGGCATGTAAAGTTTTAAATAGTATGAACTCAGATTAATTTAATTGTCCTGTAAATAAAATAGAACAAGCAATAAGAATTTGGTCTAAATACAAATGAGAGTGAAGAAGAAGTCATTAGCTTAATGCTTGGAATTATTTTATTGGAGTAGTAATCTATCTTTTCACATATGCTTCTTCTTCTGCACATACAGGAAGAACAAATTCTTTGGTTTAGTTTCCAGCTAATTCAGTTCAATAACAACTTCATTCAAAGCCAGAAAATCAAATAAGATCACAAAAAGCTTTTTTTTTTTCCTCAGTTTCAGTCTGAGAGTAAAATAAAGTATGTGGTACTGCGATTTCAGATGCTTATGAAACCTTGAAGGAACTCAGTGACATTTGCCTTAAATTGTTTGAATCAATTTTTTGTGTGTGAGAGTGTGTGGTCAAAATATAATTTGATACGGTGTTGGGAACCTATTCCTGTCAGATATTATCCTTCTTGTGATTTTTCACTGGATGAATCAATGATTTTCTGAAGTTCTTCAGGGCCTCTTGAACTCATGCTCACTGAGTAACTGAGAATTTTTTGGTCTGATTTTACACCTGGATGGCAAATTTTGGAAGCATCTCCAATGTAAAAACATATAGGGAGCAGCAGCAGGGCTTTCCTGGCCAAAAGGGCTGCTGGATTCTCTCTTTCTTTGCTTCCAAACAACACTGACAGGCTGTTGAGTTCTATTTCATCAGGTAACAAATACTCACTGATATCACCTCAAACTCATGATGCCTTTTTCCATTTCCTTTGTCCTCTCCACAAGATGGAAAAGTGGAGATGAGAAGCAGTAGCTGCCCCAAGTTTAAAAAAGAAATATGTCCAGGACCACCACAGCAGCTTCTGAGAGCTCTTAGCTCATCTGAGACACTAAAGCAAAAGGAGAATGGGTAGTGTTATTATTGTTAAATACTTTAAAGTAGCAAAAATCTGAAAAAAAAAGACCTCCCTGAGATCTATGAAACCAGAAAGATTATCAGGAAGTTTTGCAGCTTGAGTTCTGGTAGCAAAAGGAAAGGAAGGATCATGATTGATTTTGTGTGAGGCAGTCCATTTCTTTGATGACAAATTATAAATACACATGACCACTTCACACAGAAAAGCTGTTATAATATAATAATGATAATATGGGAATGAGAGCTCCTCCATGTAGTACAACACTATTACTCTTCTGGAGCTATGACAGCATTGTGTACACAGAAGTGTGAATTCTCAGGCTGTACTCATCTTCCTCCATACTGGTAAGGACGTTACTGTGTGCCCATGTGAGCAGGATGTGGCAAAAGATTCCTCCTAAACCAGACATGGCATAGGTGAGAAAAAGAGACTGTGTCTCATCCTCACTGACCGACTTCATAGTTCTAGTTCATAAGATGGTCATGTTGTTAAGGAAACTTTCCTGTCTGTCCCTCGAGGAGCCGCTCCGTCAGTCACTCACACCACCCGAGCTGGGACTGAGGCAATGGGAGGCTCTGTCACTGAAACCATTGGGAAGAAATGAAACCCTCCAACACCATCTTCTAAGTGTTAGTGAGCCAGGCCTTACTTTATTCTGAACAGGGTATGTAGTGAATCATTCCAGCTACACACACACACATTTTAAGACTTTTCACTCATTAATACATTTTTAGCAAATAAATTAATATTCACTGGTTCTAACTTATATAATTCTCTTCATTAATTTGTATTCTATCCCCTATTGGTTATTGATTTCTTGCACTTCATGCTAATTTGGTCCACATTCTTTAGTGCTCTTAGTGTCCTTTCTCAGATGGGGAGTCTTCAACTCTCATGCTGTATTGACTTTATTAATGTCCTCTGTATCTTCTTGTTACTCCAACATCTCCTTGAAGGGCAATAAATTTAAGATCCCAGATATCCAAACTTCAGCTCCCTCAGGCTTTGTTTATTGCAGCTTATCAGGTCCAGTGATACTTAAAGCTTCAATGATTTAAAGATCAAACCAGTGACAAAAATCTATGAAAAGAAACCCAGCCACGTGCTGGCAAAGTGGACACCATCTATGACCAACAATCAGTTAAAAACTTACTTAAAACCATTAATTAGAAAAAACATTTGGGAAAGTTATATCATTTCCAACAGCTCCAGCGGCCGTATGGGTGCCCCACTTGGCTCCCTACACACCCCTCACTCACACAGTCGCACCAGGTTTCCTTACCAGCTCAACCCCAGGCTTTCCATAGCAGAGTCTCAGACCTCTGGATCCTTTCAGTAATTTAATCATGGTACAACAGCAGAATAACAGTTCGAGCTGGTGCCTCTGGGGAGGGACCCTGAGTAAAGGAACTCCATGGCTTTTATACCCTCACAGTCAAAGTGCAGAGAAGTCTGGGGTCTTCCAGCTGAGTCCTCAGCTCCTGCTGTGTCTCTGAGTGTCCAGTTCCCTGGCTGGCACCACAGGTCCCTGTGCCCTTTTCTGTGCAAAGGTTGGTTCCAGTTCACGGCCCCTTGTCTGGGGCTCTCACCACTCAGAGCTCAGCCTGGAGCTGGCACTGCAGCTGCTCACCGAGCTACGGGCACTGAGTGTATTCCTCAACGGGATTCTCCATATACTGTCCCTGTATCTGCTCTGTCTGTACCTATCTATGCCTGTGTGGACCCACGGATGTAAAATGCCTGTTGTCACCATTTGTACAGAAGACATGTCACATAAAAAATGTAATTATGCCTGATTCATTTAATTGTGAGGTTGTTTGTCCTGCAGGTTTGTAATGCACTGGAGCTGGAATGACCAGTCCTTTGTCAGCATTTGTTGTATCTCTGCAGCACGGCTCCTCCTGATGAGTAATTCTTTTTGTAGAGTTATTTTACAGCACCTTCTGATATTTTCAATAGTAATAAGGTGCCTAGATACCAGGTGTCTAAAAATACCTAAGATGGTCTGATAGATTGAATAGGCACAAAGAATGAAGTCACGAAGACAGAACTGAAAAACAAAGTAAAAGATTTGGAAAGTGATAAAGCAAATCAAGTATTCCAGAAACTGCAGTTTGATATAAAATCTTGAGGAAAAAAATCTAGATAGTACATGGAAAAATGAAGAAAACTTATTATAATAAAAAACTATGTTAAATAATGAAGAGTTCAGAATGTAAGTAGAGATGTGGGAAAGTGTTAAAATATGAAGCAGCTGGATGTACATTATAAATGCAGTATGGAGACACTAAAAACATAACAACTATAATATTTTAGTTCTGTCTTCTTTGGCAGCGTATAACTCTTTACTGAAATAGAGGCCCAGAACTGGTTGTTTTCTGGAATTTTTGCATCCCTGCATTTGATATGCTGATGCCTGTGGCTCTTATATTCATCAAAGATTGAATATCATGTGTTCTTTTTGATCAATAAGAAAGTAATAGCAAGAAACAGAAAAAAAGGTATGCATACAGTTTATTTTCAGTCTTCTTTAAAGAGAAGCCATTAGTAGATCAATTGTCATTTGTCAGAACATCTACTGTACCTTGTAGCTCTTTATAATAAATATGTTTCCACCAGAACATAAAATATACAGTTTACATACATTTACATATGGTCTTTTGATCAGTATTCAAACCTTGTTTGCTAAGACTCCATAGCTTGATCCTAACATGCTGTATGCTGTCCACACTCTTGGCAGATTGAAATGTATGACTTAATCATATTCATTTTTAAAATGCTCAGGGACTTGCCAGTGAGCAGACTGCCTGTGATCTCTACAGCTGGTGGAACATCTCTTTGGTCAGTAGCTGACTGCTTCTTATCTGCTTGTGGTGAAACTGGCAGACCCACCTCCATTAGCAGGCAAATCTCTGATGGCTGCTTTGCTCGTTCATTAGTTTTACATTGTAATCTTTGACCACATTTATAACCTTTCTTCTTAACTCTGTATCTGACTAAATATCTGTTTTCATTATACTGATCCTGCTTGCAAACTCCAGGAAAAAAAAGCCCCATTCTCTTCCCTTCTTTTCCTTTGGGTTGTACAAAATCAAAAACAGGTGTGTAAAGGATACGGGCCATCATTTGACAGTTTAGCTAAGGGGAAAGAGAATGAGGGAGTTAAATACACCATTTTGTGTTCTACTCAGGGTCATTCAAGGATACAATGAAAAGAAAGCAAGCAATTCCTTGATGGAAGAAAATATTGTGCAAAAGCACTGAAAATTGAGATTATCATGTGATGATAAGAAGCTTTCAGACAATTTTGCATCAGTCAGATAGGATTCCAATGTCACAGCATTTAACCAGAAATCTTTTCCTTTCTTAAATTTTTTGCAGATAAGGAAAGACAAGGAGACCACAGATTGTGATCAAACATAAAAAAATTTGCTTGTAGAAGATAAATAAAATAGGAAAGTGTAATTGCGCCTATTTACATGCAGAAGCCTGTAGGATAACTTTAAATCCCTTTATATAATCCCATTATATAACTTTATATAATGAACTTCTTAGGGGTCTTGGAAGGTTATAAATCATTCAGGGACAAATCACAAGCAATGTTTCTCTAAATCAGGGTGCATTTTTCAGCTAATATGGGAAGCTCCACTCTGTTGGCAGCTCTTTAAAGTGAGACTTTGTTTACTGTACACCTAGAGATCTTCTAAGAAGAGTGAAAACCTGCAGGTGCAATTTACCATCTACAAGGCACTACATATTTCAGGATTCCCCACAGAAACTCAATTTGGGAATGTGCTGTAAAGGTTTCTCCTAGTGAGACATTGGTATCCCACTGAACTTTAATGATTGCTTGTGGGTTAAAACTAGAGGGGTATATCAACTCTCAAAAAAAAATTTTGAATCAACTTATCAAGACTCCTGCAGATAAAAGGCCTCCTACTTATCTCTGATAGACCTGATTGTGCCTTATTGTTTCACAGCTTTAAATATTCCCGTCATTAATGGTAAGATAATTATCATTCCACCAACTCTGACAAAGCCACCATTTCTCAAAGTAACATTCTATACAAGATGTGGAGAAAAAAAGAAAAAATTTAGACGAGGCTATTAATAAGATGAACTTGCACGTGAATTTTGAGAGCATGAGTCTTATTCACTTTCAGTTCTTGTTTAATTTAGCACCACTACACTTCAGCAGAAGTTTAATGCATCTTAATCAGACCAGAAAAATGCACAATTATTTTTTAAATACTATGTACAGGTATGCCTGATAGACTGGTGGATGAACTATAACTTGAGTAAGTATAAATATATGTATGTATGTACACATCTACACACAAATATATGCACATTGGGAGGTATTTAAAAGACCTGTTGATGTGGCAGCTGGGGACACGGCTCTAGTGGTGGACTTGGCAGCATTAAATTTCTGTTTAGACTTGATGATTGTAAAGGTCTTTTCCAACTTAAACTATTCTGTGGTTCTAAGACACACAGATGACACCGTGCTGGGGACACCAGCTAGTATGCTCATGTGCAGGACTGCCATCCAGA
Source organism: Struthidea cinerea (assembly GCA_013397865.1). NCBI lineage: Eukaryota > Metazoa > Chordata > Aves > Passeriformes > Corcoracidae > Struthidea > Struthidea cinerea. The sequence continues at coordinate 1,667,220 of VZTI01005041.1, read as the reverse complement.
GGGACCCAGACAGGCTGGAGGAATGGGCCAATGGGACCCTTACAAAATTCAGTGAGGGCAAAGTCCTGAAGTTCTGCATGTGTAAAGAAACCACCTCCTCCAACGACACAGCCTGGGGACTGCCGGGCTGGAGCAGCTCTCTGGAAGAGGTTCTGGAGATGCTGGTGGGCAGTACCCAAGCAGCAGAGAGGGCCACCACCCTCCTCATGTGCATTAGCAGAGGCACAATCAGTCAGTTAAAGGAAGGCATTATCTCCCTCTGTAGAGCACTGGGATGACCTTCAGGACATTCCCAGCTTTGGGCCACGCTGTGCAACAAAAGTGCAAATCTAGAGGACAGTGACCAAGCTGGGAGGGACTGGATCACTGAGCCTCTAAGCAGAGGCTGCATGACCAGAGCTTGTTCAGCCTGGAGAATTTTTTCCTGTGTGGGACTTAAGAGTAGTCCCCAGGATGTTCAGGGATGTCATCAAGAAAATGGAGCCAGGGTCTTCACGGTGGTGCATGGATGGGAGACAATGGGTATAAACTGAAACATTATGAGATGTTCAGACTGGATGTAAAGAGGAATGTTTTCCCCATGAGAAAAGTCTGTCAGGTCACCCAGAGAGGTCAGGCAGGTGTGTTTCAAGACCAGACTGGGTAAACCATTGAGCAACCTGGACTGATCTCCCATCTGCATTATGCCATGATACTATAATGTACTATATATTTAAGCTCTATATTAGTATCTGTATTACTACTAGATATGTGAGAGAAATTAATTGACTAGACTAGATGGGCTATACTAGTAGAATATGGTAAGTTATACAGAGAACTTAATTGCAAAGACAATGTAGGAAAAGTTCTTAAACCGGCTGCTTCCCCTAGATCATGGTTTCTACAGGTGCTTGAGATTGAGAAGAATTTTATATATCCATATCATTTACTGAAAACAATAGGACTACTCAAAAAGTGAAACTAGGCACTTGAGGGCATATTGCTAGGCTGGGATCCTTTTTTTGTGCTCAATTCCACAGAAATTGTTTCTGAGCAGCAAGATGGAGTTTAATGCTTGCCTAATAAAAATTGAGCAAAAAATACCAACAAACATTATCAAGAATGCTCACTTCATCAAATGGAGATATTTTAAGTATACAGAAACAGAATTTTTCTACTTGGACTTTTTCATAAACTGATAAAACACATTTAAGAGTATTGTATTTGAAATTTTACATGTGGTGTTTTAAAACATCTCTGATAGAAAATCAAAACTGATTTTCTTTGTCTGCGTAAGCAAAAGATAATTTCCATTTTCTTCCAAGAACAATGTCAATAAATAGTCAGCCAAGCAATACTTGGTAGGAAATGGCATAACTTTTTAAATATCCATGCAGATATAGATAGAATATATTGTGTTCTCAGATCTTATATTTCAGCTTTCACTAAAACATTATGAAGAGGTCTAATAAATAAAAAATTCACTTCAGTACAAAAAAAAAAAAACAAAACCTCCAGGGAATTTTATAAGGCAGAATGCTGTTCTGTTCACCTTTGTATTACTTTTCCATGATCTAGCTTATAGTCCTTACAGTTTATGCCTAATGGCTGAGACAACGGAGCTAGCCAGAAGGTAGTTGCAAGAAGTGTTTAACATATATTGGTATGTGTATAAAATCAGTGGCAAAAATTATTGTCAGAAGGTATTTTAAAGCAACAAAAAGCAGGGTATATAGTAAATCCAGATTTGGGGGGAAAACCACTCCATTTTGTAAAATATATTTATATAACTATGGACATGGTCTTATGACAACAGGACAAAGTCTTGCTCATAGAGTGTTGCATTATTTAATTGGGATTGCTGAAAACCGATATGAGCAAGAAGCTGGTGGATTATGCTCTTGCTATACAAAAAGAAAAACGTTTTTTATACATCATATAGATTTTTGTTATGAAAATAAAGAGAATATTTGTTCAGAAATGCAATGATGTTTTACATTCTATCTTATACTAATCTTATTGATTTAAAAATAATCTAATCTACACATTGTTAAATGCAAACAAAACTTCCTAGAAGGATAGACTATATTAGATCGTGCCTCATGAAGGCACTGCCTTCTTTGCTACAGGAATCTCTTATGACATTAATGTAAATAATAAAACCATAGCTGGTCAGAAATTAGTCTTAGAAGTCTGGTCCTATTCTGTTATCTCTGGTTCAGAGAATATATTTAACCTTGAAAATATGAGCATAGGAATCACTTTCAGAAATTACCATATTTTTTAATAACTTCTTCCTTCAAGCTTTTAGATATAGCGTGGCATACTTCTCTTTTTCATAAGGGAATAGACAATCCACCTACTTGAAACAAGAATTTAATCAAACTAAAGCTAGATTTGGAATGTCACCTAGACTTCTGTGTGTGTTATCACTTTCAAACTGTATTAAACAACACAAACTTTAAGGATTCCTGTGCTTGGGTTTTTTCATGTTAACTTGTCCCTTGGGATATTACACTTGGGTTCTATTCCACAGAACACTTATACTTAGCTTGTTCATTTAACTGATCTTGAACTGAAGAGTAGACTCAGTGTAGATAATGTTTTTTCAGACCCACAAAACTTTGAAAAAGATGAAGGTTTTAAAAATAAAATTTAAATTAATCTTTTTTTTTTTTTTTAAGGAATCTGTCAGAGACCACATGTAAAAGAAAGGAAAAGGCAGGATCCAGGATAGCCAGTAGTTTCATGATTGAAGAAGACACCAAGGACAGAAAGAATCAGTGATAAAAGATTTTCATCACCGGGATGGAAAGCATGGATGGTCTGTCTTGACATAATCAGTAATTTGATTTCCCATGACAGGATCGAAATCTGAACATCCCCTGCCCATTGGGTAAGGTGCAGAAGAGGGGAGCAGAGCCAGTAATCAATTCATAACACCAGGAAATTCTGTTCTATACTAAGAACTTGTCAAAGCTGACAAACATTGACATCCCAAACAAACATTTTTTGATAGTTTTGCATAATTATTTTCTTTCTGCTGGACAATGGTGATTAAAGGACTTTTTTTCTGCTATGTTACACCACTAATCGTGCTGCTGGGAAAAGAGACGTCCATGAGGTATTGTCATGACAACATGTGCTCTTAGGACTTTTTTGCACTTACAGGGTTTTTGGATGTCCGACATCCTTTACTCTGGTGCGCTTACTTTGCCTATAAATCCTGTCAGAGAGATATCCCGTTTGTGGGGACCGCTGGCTGTGCTGCAGCTACAACACACAGCTACAGCCAAATGTAACTGATATTTATCATCACGCTGTAGCACTACTGATTTTCATCAGTGGTAGTCTTAATCTCCAATAGTCTCAACACATCCACTGAGTACGTACAGCATGACTTTTCAGTCAGCAGCAACGTTCCATTCATGCTCTCTATTCTTCTATTGAGAACATTTAGGAAAAGGGAATTTTAGTGTTTTAGGAGTTTCTCATGTAAAGCTTTTGTTTCAGATTCCAGTGATGTAGAGATCCCATCCATTTCTCCACCATTCTTACCAAAAAGTATTTTTTAGGTTGTCTACCTTTGAGTTTTTACCTGAGACACATGATGAAACCCAGCTGCCAGTGGAATTTTAGAGTGTGTGTAAAATAATGGATATAGGCACCTCCAAAATTCCTGTTTATTTGAAATATTATTTCTTTTTCCAGAGTCACCTAAGTGTACTGCTAAGTGCTTGAAAACTACAAAGTAATCATCTGTCACCTATCTGACACGCTCTAGTACACAGTGTAAGACAAGAAGCCACTCTCGCTCAACAGTTGTAAAAGAGCTGCCTGTACTCTGATTGGTGAGCTAATATTTAAAATCTGTTTCAAATCAGAGGTGAAACTGATTTATACATTCAGTAATATATTTTGGGTATTTTTTTTTTCCAAAATATTTCTTGTGTCCTTGGATAGAGAAGGAATAAAAAACAAAAGATAGATTTTGTTCTTCAGAAGTTCATGCAGTGTTTTTAGCTAAATATTTGTCAAAAAGCATCTTTCTCTTTGTTTCCTCCTTCAGCTAAATTCACTTTGCCTATCTTTTCCAACCTTTACCCCTGAGACATTCCATACAGCTTGGAAATTCCTTTGTCATAGCATTTGTTATCTGTTCCAGAAACAGCTTTGCTTTTCCAGAATCTTGTTTCAGCCTCTTTATGAAAGGACTGACACTATCATAAGCTTCTATTCTCTCAACTATCTCCAAATAGGAAGACTTAATTATTCCTTCATTTAACCTGAAAGAGAGTTGATCTAGCATGCTAACATCTTCAGTGAAATGTGATTGTTGATAGATTAAATATGTTATTATCAACAAACAATTCCACTAAAAGCAGTGAGAGAAGAGTATTAAGGGCTCCAATTTTTTGAACTAGAAAGCAGAATAAAATGCTTGGGCTTCATTACTCTTATTTTTATTCTTTTATTGTTTTCTCGTTACAGAAGCTGTGTAGGTAAGATACTGGCCTTTTGGTACATTTGGTTAAAGGGGTACTTATATTATAATAATATCAATAAATAACACTATGCAATCCATACATGGATCATAAAATATCACTTTAATTAAAGAACTCATTAAATAACTACAAGATTGATTACATTATCCAATTGTGCTCTCACCAGCAATTTCACCAGGAAGACAAAGGAGGAGAAGACAGATAAAAATATAAATAACCACATTCTCCCCGAAAGAGTGTTTTCTCTTCCTGTTCGGGTCACAGAGCAAGATATGTCTGCTTCTCAGTGTACGTGTGAAGATCTACTCATTTGACAAGGTTATTACTGGTAGACAAGGTTAGACGCTCCCTGTGTGTCAGAGAGCTAGTTCACAGCAATTTCTTTGTGCTTAATAATAGGTGTCAGTTCTTGAGAAATTACTTTTCTTTGTCGTTCATATGACTGATGACCACATATTTATTCATAGTTTAATACCAAGAGTTTGAAACTCAGACCAGACAGCTCGACTGGCCACATACTACTGATTCAATCAGGAGAGCATCATTGCTGTGGCTATTACTGTTAGCTTGTAAAATAAACTTCTGGGAAAAATTTTCTCAAAAAACTCAGTGTAAATGTGCACCAAAGAATAGCAGGGCACGAACACCATGGTTTCTCATATGTGTAAACCTCCTGCACATAAAATTCACAAATTTTGATTGTGAGGGTCTGTGTCAACACAATGTATCATTTACTTGTCTCTCCACAATGACTGTAAGGTATTTGGAGTAGTTATATCTTTCACAGAATACAACAATTATCCTGGAATTTTTCAAAGTACAGATAAATCTCTACAGTTATTCTGGATTTTTATCCTCATAATGTTTTTCTCTGACAAAATAATTGATTTCCTTTCCATTTTTTTTTTAATGTTGAGAATGTACTTTACTTTTCAGCTAAAAATTTTGATATTTTATGTGAAAATTTACAACAAGATGGCATTCTGAAATGTAAACACAGTGACATTTTGAAAATGTTTCATTGGAATCAATTTTTAGAAACAAAGCATTTCACTATCTTCAGTGAACTCCTTCTAGCGTAATTTTTTGGCATGTCAAAATTATTATATTTCAAGATAAATCAAGTATTTCCAAAGAACCCTTTATGGAGCATGAACCCTGTTTTTCACATAGCTATATCTTTTCTCTTCAGTCATCTTTGTGACAAGTTATCCCTCCTGAAAGTTTTCCATCTTTCTCTTCCCTATCTCAGTGTTTCTCCATTAAGAGGCAGTTTGCTAAGTTATGGTCAGAATTGCTGCTTTAGTTTCTGACCATAAAAACTCTTACCTCTGTGAAAGTCTGAAAAATCATTCTCTTACAGGGGTGAGAAGACCAAACATCCTCAAACATACTCTTTTATACAGGCAAGTAATTTCATGCTCTCAGTGAGTTCCATCGTGGTAGACTGGTGTACTTATCTCAGTGAAGTTGCATGTATGTATATTTCCAAGACTTTAGTTGTTGCACAGTTAAAAAGTCCAACCTTGTAGCTGAGAAATGTGAAGAACAGGAGATGTTCTAATGGTGCCTATTTTTTGTTTGTAAAGTTTGAAATTTACCACTGTATTGTATTATCTTAGTTTATATGTTTTACATATTTTTACGTATATATATGTTCTGTATTTTTATATACTTTAATTGCATTTGCATAACAGTCTGCAAGCAAATGCTTCATGAAGACAGAAATAACCCAAACCAGCACCACCTCCACCAAAAATCTCACTACCAATAAAAAAAAATCTAGCCTTTTCAGGACTTACTCCCACATGAGTTTAAGAAGTCTTCACCACTTATCAGAGTGAAAATTATTATTCAGCCACTTCAGAGTGGGGTTGTTATTTGAGTTAATATACTGTATAACACACCTCTAAACTAGAAATGGTGAATGTTTAGGCTGTATGTTTGTCCTAGTCAGGATGTAACATTATTTGGAATAGAAGGAGGATGATATTTTAAGAACTAGCAGTGTTCAATGAACACTAAGATATTTCATTTTTAAATTGGTATGAAAGCAAAACTTGTTATTGAAACAACAGGAGATAGAAATTTTTCAATTATATTATATGAAACTTATTTTTAAACACAGATTTTCCTTTAGCTCAAGATATTATTAAGCACCAAAATAAATATATTGTTCATATCAAAATAAGGGTTATGACGGATTTCTCCTTAACTAAAAACCAACCCATGTTAAACCACAACAAAGACATAAAACATTTTAATTAGTAGATGCTATGAGCATATTATTAGCATAAGGTACACTATCAAAGTAAAGGAGCATTTGAAAGAAAAAATGTGACCAAAAAATTATATTTGCCATATATTTAGATCTTTTCAGTGTTGACTGTGATGCTTTGGATGAATTACTGCATCTAATGTATTAATTTGGCTGGCTTCAATATGGTTTAGAGTCATGGGTTTTGTCATCTTTTTTTCCTTATTTCTCATTTTTTTAACAGAACTTATATTATCATGTCATTCTGGTTTAGTTGTTTAAAAAAAACAAAAGCTTAGGAACAATCTTAAGTTTTAAACTTAGTGGACTCTAAGCTGTGCAATTAAAATTCAAACAGCCAAAAACCCCCCAAAAACGAAAATAAAAGTTTATTTCTATTCCTCTTCTGAAAAATATTGGGGTATTTTCTATTCTGTAGAAACTGAGAAAATTAGATTTTCTTAGAAATATTGATTATTTACATATGTAGTGATCCACATCTTTGAACCCCTGTGATCACAAATGGCAGAGAGGCTTAAGTATCTTCATTTCTACACCAAAGTCACCTCCATAAAACCATGTTGCTCATCACTCTGATTAGGGAAGGTAAGACAGAAAGAAGTATTTTGCTGTTCACAATAATTTGCCTAATAACATTCACTTCACTGAAGCAAGCAAAAAGGCAAGGGTCTTAAAGTAATAAACATTAATATCATGCTAAGATAAATTCTTCAGAGGCCTCTCCTAGCATTAAATGTCTTTCTTAAAAAAAAAAAAAGTTTGAATGACAGTGAAATTTGAGCATATTCTGTATATTCAAGCCCACACAATTTACTTGAGGTCTCTGCAATACAGTGATTTCCTTAGGGAGGAGTCAGTACACATGACTGTACTGATAGAGCATTACTTCAGTACATGCTGTCACCTGCCTCTTTTAAATCCAATCCTCTGGTCTAAAGATAAATTAATAAAGTAAATGATAGTAAAAGAAACAAAACCCCAAACCAAAATAAAATCCCATCTGCTCTTACTGTGGAAGACAACACCTGCTTCCAAACTTCTGCAAGTTTTCCCACCTGGGCTGACTTGGAACTGTGAGCAGATGTATCTTTCATGGGTATCCTAGGTGATGCTGATATGAGTAGGGCTGAGAGAAAATTAAATAGATTTAAAAAGCATGCTTGTTTATTCTGTGCTTTCTCATTGCTTGAATTAATTCAACATTCTTGAAAATGCTTTGTATCTTTCAATATAAAGCAGATTCTATTTTCTTGCCTTGCACTGCAATCTCTTTCACACATGCTGGGTATCTGTGTCCAGAATGGGCAAAGTCAGTGACCCATACTCCTTAGTAACTGATGTTCAAGCTTTCTATTGCATTCTTAAAAATGAATGTATTTCAGTCCTGACCTTTATCACTTGTTCTGATCCCAGCTCTGAACCTTTTTTAACCAGAGACTGGCAGTCATAAATAATGTGCTACATTTTGTAATGGTTTTTCACTGTGAAAAGAATATCACATAGAAGTTGAATGAGATCACTGGCTGTATTTCTACTTGTGCTGACAGAAACATGGCTCTCAAATCTGAAAGTGCTTTACATGCTTTACACCCAGCCCACCTAGGTCAAGCACTAACACAGCTGTTACAAATAAAGATTCTTCATATGTAAAGAAAATGAATAATGGAAAAGTTAAATATTACAACCTTTGTTAGCATAATTCATAAAGAAAAGTTCAAAAGAAAGTACTTGGGTAAGCCCTATGTATGATGATTCTTCTCTACAGTGGGTAGTCTTAAAGAGCCTTGTATTATCTTTATGCCGAGTCTTAAGAAACTGGAATAACGTTCTCTGTTTCCAATGACAACATAAGATGGTGTTACATGTTTGTGATCTTATAATCAGTCATAATGTTCTAGAGCATACTGCTGTATGAATCATTTAACCTTGATCCAATAATGACATAAGTACATAAAGTAATATCTGTATTCCTATACCTGTACATATGCATAAGCCTGTGCAGAAATGTGAGCATGTTCATGTATGCACATCCATTTCACAAAGGTGAAATACTGAGTTAATAAAAACCAGAGATGTTCAACAAATGAGTTTGTATATATTTCCCTACTATCTACATCTGCTTCAAATTCAGATATACTCAGATAACTTTTAAAAGTTTAATAACTGTACCTTTATTCTAAATGAGATGAGTTCAAGACATTTGCTATTCTTTAACATAAGACTAATTAGAAGCCTAGGAAATACAAATATTCTTCAGATAACATTCTGACTTTTGAATTGAGATTAAGGGGAAAAAAAGCTTGAAATTTTCTATAGCCGTGGAAATTATGGAATGTATTGTAATCAAGTGGTTTTATCTTACATGAATCAATGGTGTTGGATGCTCTAAGGATGCAGAGGTATATTAAAACTGACTGGCTTCCACAAACTGACTGTACAGCTGAAGTATTAGAAAACTACGTAATTCAGAAGGTCCAGATCATATTTTGCATCAATTAGAGCTAGAGAGGTTTCTTTACTGCTGATTTATTGTGGCCTCAGGCAGGCCTTATGTGAAACACAGGCAAGACAATGGCTTTACAATAGCTCCATTCATGGAGCTGAGGTCTGCTCAAGAGAGAGATGCTGTAAATCAGAAGATTTTGAAGTACCTAACCCATGACAAAAACACATGAATAAATCTAAAAATTTGCTAGATTCATAGAATTATAGAATCATAGGATTGTTTGGGTTGGAAGGGACCTTAAAAATCATCTAGTTTCGACCTCCCTCCCATGGGACAGGAGGGACACCTTTCACTAGACCATTCATAATATATAAAAATATTGAAGTTTATAAACTGCTATTGATAACTTTCTCCATTTTGAGTCGATTTATCTTCCTGGCAAATCTTACTTTCTGGCCCAATATTACACCGAGCCCAAGGAGAACATCTTTGATGTCAAGAACTCCACTTTATGAACACACCTGAGAACTACAGGCATCTATACAGCCAAGTTTTTTCCTACTTTTTTGTAAAATCAGCATGATTATCTTTCAAGACATACAAATTAAATAGATTTTGAGAGTACAAACCTGCTGAGTAAAGAGAAGTTTATTATTTATGACATTGATTTAAATATAAAAGAAAGACCCAGCTTTGTTGCATTAAGCTTAATCTGAAAATGCAGCTGATAGGGACTCCTTACTTTACAGCTAGTAACTAGTCCTTCAGATCATCTAGGTATTGCTGGTAACACAAGGTTGTACTCCCTAAAAGGTTCTCAATGCTTCCCTCTAATTATTTGCAAAGACTTGCCATTTTTCACAGACCTTCTCCCTAACAGTCTGTAAAAGCTAGTCACTCCTCACGTTCTGTCCTTTTTTTCAGGTTCTCCCTCTGTTATTTGTTATGTTCAACAATTTCTGTTCTGTAGTTTCTCATTTTCTGCTCAGTAAACCTCAGGCCAGGATCCCCTGCCTGTGTACTTTAACAATGTTCCCCCACGAAGAGGAAAAATTAGTAAGCCAAAGAACTGCCTGTGGTTATCTAAGCTCCCTTAGAAATTTTCCAAAGAGCAATTAAGTCCAGTCTTCTTCTTAATTTAGCTTCAGGTGACAACATCCCACTTAGGTAATAACATTTTGTACATGCTTTTTATTCTCCCTCAAAGGAAGGAAAAAACCCTCGCCTCTTATCCCCTCAGTTCCTAACATTATCGAATCTACTGGTAGAAAGTCTAACCTCAAGAAACTCCCCAGCCCCTTCATGATTTCACCTGTCTGATGCAAAATATCTTTATTAGCAAGTGAGCAGAGGGAATTGATTGGAGGCTCCTTCACTACAGCATTTATTTTATCTTTCACACCTTATATTTAACTTTGCGTGAAGGCGCTCTGTGCTGTGGCTTCCTTCAGCTGTGGCTCAAGACGAGGGTATCTGCTCAAAACACGCAATAATTCATGGTTTCCAGGGGTAGAAAGGGACCAAGGTCAGCCCCCCATTCCCAGCTGATCAGGGACAGGCCCTCCTTCCACTGTCTATTCATCACCATTAAGTAGAAATGGTTCAACTAACCTTAAATACAACTCTCTAATATTTCTACACTCATGACACACCACCTAATAGCAAGTTGCAAGAGTTCACAGTTCCCCAAGATAAAGCCAAATGGTAACAAGTAGGCACAGCTTCAGAGAATGAGGGGGAAAATTAATGTGGGGAAAAAAGTAAATATATGAAAATATATGAAAAGGAGTGGAAAAGTAAATCCAATAAGAAACTAAAAATGTGTGAAACAAACAAAAAATTCAGAAGCCTAGAGTAAAGGAGAGAAACATCAGAAACCTTTCCAGTAAGAAAAGAGGAAGAGAAAGCTCATAATATGCGAAATGAAAAGAAAAAACTTGCCAAATACAACAAAAATATACAGAGCGATAGTTGATCAGTAAAGAAGGAAAGATCTTGAGAGAAATTATTTTAGGTGAAAAAACAAGCAGAAAGGCCTATTTCCATGGAGAAGAGATTATAATTGTCCTCCTAGTCATAAAGATTTCAATAATGTCTCTTAAAATCTTAACAGAAAATATAGCAGGAAATAAAGCCCTAATTAAGGGATGGAGGGTTGCTTTAATTTACCAGGGAAAATTTTACAAAACTTTCTTCTGAAATGAGAGTGTGCTCAGCAATTTCAAAATCCAGATTATAAATGTAGTTGTTTAAGAAGAATTTTGAAACTGGACATTCATTATTCAATTTTTAGAAATCCATCCTTTAAGACATTTTACTTCCCTGAATCTTGAAAATGTTTTTTCTATCAACTTGTTTCAAACTTTCCAGTCAAGTCAGAAGTTAGGTGTCATGATGAAGAGCACAATAGTCATAGTCCTGCTTAAACAGTTCTGCTTCTTATAGGCAAAATGAAAATTTGTCAGACCATATAGTTCTAAAACAAAATAAAATAATAAGGTAGATTAGGCCTGAGGGATTTAAAATAAAATATTAATTTTTAAAAGGACCTGTTGATTAATTCTATAAAAAAATGTAGGAGCAAAACTTATTTGTCTTACTTTCATGTGAACTTTGTTTTGCAAGACAGGTTTTTCTGTTTTTTTAAGTGAGAAAATCGTAAGTGCTTTTAATTTCTGTCTTAGGTCAAATAACCTCTTTTTAACCTTGAAAAGTACCTTCTTCACTGCTACATTTGCTGACCATTTATGGAAAAAATGCCTAAAAGCACCATCCAATTTGAACAGTTAGCTCCTGCAATAGATTTATCTACTGCAGCCAGAAGAAGGGAAGTGTGGGAGATGGTACTATTTGCTCTTATACGAGTCAGAGCTCAATTTTGCAAACTTAGAGGCTTGGGTGGGGTTTAATACTGCAAGTTGTGTAGCTCCACAACAGTTTTGAAAGGCCTTGTGTACCTTGGGGTGTGTGCTGGAGGCAGGAGTGTGGGGATGGACCAGGCTGACCAGGCCTATGGCACTCAGCCTTGGAGTGGCACACAACACACAGGTGCCTGCCCCAGACTGCAACTCAGACAGGACCTAGGGCAAAATGGTAGCCTATAGGTGTGCATCAAAATTAATTTCTACCTTTCTTCCCATCAGCACCTTACATGTGAAAAGGGAGGTAAGCCAGAGACAGACTTTTTATGCTGTGCCACTTAAAGGGTTTATTTGAAGAGGTGTACAGAGCTCAGAGGGATTTTGACCAAATCACTGCCCAGCTCATCTGAGCTGCCTTCCAGTGTGCTTGGCTGGAGGCATCTGCACTTTCCCATGTAAACTATTTGTTGACTATAGAGCTAAATAATTAACATTATATGTTTAAAATCTTACTTTAAAGCTAAGAATCAATGTGGCTCGAGTCCATGATTTGAATTACAAACTGCTCTTGGAACTCAGTAATACTTACTAAGTAAATATATTCTTGAAAAAGCACTTTAGTAGTTTATACACAACCTTATACCATCAGAACAGAGAGTGCATTTAATTGGCAAAATATCAGAGAAAATAGGAAGAGATTTTTTCTTAGCTGTGACCCCCTACTTTCAATATCTCTAGAAAGCTGAGGAAATGTTTTTGTTATTGGACTGTCTGTCATCATCCTACAAAACACTACAAATTTTTTCATAATATTAGGTAGCCAGAGGTTTCATATTGAAATCTGAATGTCCAAAAACACAACAGAGCTTTAGCTCTCACTAAAGTTGATTGAATTTGCAAATGACACAGTAAACAAAAATATAGCACAGTTTATAAAATGTTACCTTTTATATATCCCATGAATATTATTTATAATAATAAATAAATAGTTCAATTTTAAAATTAAGAAAGTGGAGGAATTAAAAATTCCAGTTGTGTTTGCATTTCATGATTAAAGGTAATAAGGCAATGTGGACATGGTTTACTTAGAAGGGAAGTCATATTTTATTTATATCAATTCTCTGTTTCTTTAATAAATCATGATTTAAAAACACACGTACACACACAGATTTATTTATATTTAGGCCTAGCTTCCAGTCTAATTTCTCTGACAGTGGTGCCAAATTAATCTGAAAGCCATTCTGAAGATTTAAAACACTGGAGGTAGAGACTCTTTCAGGTTAACTTGACTCCTCCAGGTGGCAGTGAACCGCAGGCATCGCGGCTCCTAGGGGCATCATTGAAAAGCTAGTCACAAATACACGGGTCATGTGTGAGAGTGCGCAAAAACAACTTTTTTTTCCTTGGCAGACAGCCTGCCTGCCTACTGAGCAAAGGAAGTTTAACATTCAAGGAGGGCAAGTCTTTAAGGCTGGGACTCTGGAAGGAGATTATGATGACCTGTCAGTGACCCCATTTTTATTGCCCCAACTGAAAAAATCTTCTAATGGCTTGTTGAAACCTCTTGCACTGAAACAGAGACAAGTGTGCAAAGTCTTCTGCTGAAGAATCAGGGGGGTATCGGAGGCTGCCGCCACGGCAGCAGCCTGCATCAGCATTGCTGCCGCATCGCAGCCCCAGCGGTGCTGGCAGCCCCGGCCCCGCAGCTGCCTGCCGAGCCTGCCAAGGAGCCAGCAGCCGCTGCTGCTGCTGCTGCTGCTGCTGCTGCTGCTGCTGGAGAAAATGTTTTCTGCAGCTGAGCAGCTGGGGCCCGCCACTGCCATGCAAAGGCTTGAAATAATAGTTTGAAATGGCGAGGGATGTGGCACTGGGAATTGAGCATTAAAAATTTCTGTTACAAAACACAACAAAAGTGTTTAAACAAAGACAAATGGCCCTGAAAACACTAAGTGCTGATTTGTTTGAAATAATAGAAGTTATAAAAAATTGAGTACATTAAACGGTTTTCTTAGCTATTTGCAGCAGTAAAGGGTGGGGGAGGGGGGGGTTTGCTCAGGTCAATCATAATTATTTTGGCTGTAATGTACCAATAAACAAAAGGCATCTGGAACAGATACTAAGTCTTACCTAGTCTTACCTAATCACTTTTCCTAGTGATAAACTGAAGCAACTTCTATGATGCAATTATATATCCCCCCAAACCATCTAAAAAATTTCATAGCTAAACAAAAGTTCTGAGGAAGGACACTCACGCCCAAATTTGGATGCCTGGAGGATTATTCTGAGTTACAAAAGTATAACATTTCCACCAACTCAAAGTTTCAAACAACCTCCCCACCAAGTGGCTCATTATTACAGTCCAAAATGTGAATTTAAAAACTGAACTCTAGACTAAGTTTTACAGGTTTCCTGCTTTTGGCTTGGAGGTGCAGCTGCACTCAGGAAATGAAGATATAAAAATAGCATTGTCTTAGTCAAGGATTTGGCCCATATAAGTAGATATCTCTTCCAGCTCATAATGATGTATTTAATTGATTAAAAAAAAAATCACACAAAAAGCTTCCCATTTATTTCCATCAAATATGTTCCAGGAAAAATGTGCTATAAGGACATGCATTTGTTTCTATTCTGTGTGAGTATGTGTTAACTCAGAGCTATCTGAGGTACTACCTCCAGACATGCTAGTAAGTACAGTTTTATTTGTCTTATTGGTTTTGGGGCTATTGATAATTTTTGCAACAAAGCTGATGCCCTGACAGCTACTTTCCTTAGGAACGATGAAGCTGTCAATCATGAGAGTGAAGTCCATAGGAGCTGAGGATGCCTTGTTCAGGAGCAGCACCCAGGCTTGCCAACTCATTACCAAGGGAGATTAGGATGAACACAAACCTCCCTGGCTTCAGAGCAAAGAAAAATTCACTTCCTTAGCTTATTTCTCCTGTCACTTCTCCAAATGAAGGTGAGAAAAAGGAAGAGAATAAAGAAACAAAAGGAGTAATGAAATCAAAGAGAATGAAGAGATGGGGGGAAGGTTGTGAATGCTCCACTTCTCCTTAAAACTATCCTCACTGAGAAATTAAAACCGTGAAATACTACACCCAAACCATTATCAGCCATGAGATTCAAAACTTGTTTGAGAACATTAGAAGGTGTCCAGAAACCATAATTTTATGCAAACTAGGGTATGCAAAGAGACAGATTCCCACACTTTTGTTTTTAACTGTGACATGACAAATGATTCATGGGTTTCAGGACCAGAAGTGACCATTATAACCATTTCATTTATCTGAAGTTTAAAACAGATTTGTATCACTTGAAAGCCCACCCTGGTCAGGTCCATGACTTTGGTTTGATTGGCAGTGTGACCATTAGAAAGACCATGAGGAATGTATCACACACTGCAACTAGATACATGAGATCTGATGTGCTCTCATCTTCTGAGCACCTGTGGTTCAGACAATTTTTTGTGGTCTAGAGGGCATACTTTTATTTGCATGACCTGAATTATTTTCCCATTGGTTTTCATCAGTTACGTGCAGTTCAACATCTCTTACCTTCTAAGTAGTTTCACAGACTTAAGTCAAGAACTGCATCTTATTAAGGAGAAGTATTTTCATTTTTTTTTAAACCTTCAAGGTATTTCAAATTCTCTCTTACCTCAAATGCATGGAGTAATTATCAGATTGGTGCATAAGCAGAAAACCACTTCTATTTTCCAGCTGCTGGATATTACACTTTACTCCATTAATGGTCTGTTGACAGAGGGTTTTTCTGGATGTAAAATATAATATAATAATTAACTAGGTCTCTATCACTTGGACTTCCCTGGCTTTGAACAGATGAAATGGCAGTGTCTTCTCTCTTCTCTCCTTTACATGTCCCAATTGTGATAATAATAAAATAGCCAATGAAAATATTACTGCCTCATTACATAATTATTTTAACTGGCATTTAATTTAGAGGATGCTGCGGGGAGTGGTCAGGGAGGCTTCAGCTACAAGAAAAATCAGTATTTCTAATTTAGAGGACATCTGCATCTTTACAAGCTACTGATCAAACTATTCTGCATGAACTTTACACATTCATGCAGAATAGCTTGATCAGTCACTGTTTTCTTGCCATGATCTAAAAAAGGGGTTTTCTTTGAAAATCCTAAATTCAATTGAAAGTCTTACATTTTCAACTGTTTACTTCACTGGACAAAGTGACAGTATGTCTCTCACTGACTTATGAAGATTAAATGTTTAATAATTTAATGTATGCAACCATATATTACAAGCAAATGTAATTTATACATATGTATAAATACCTGCTTTTAAGGCTGGAACTGAAGACTCAGACAGGATAAAAGCTTTTACCTAAGGGATTGCAGTGCTGAGAATGATTCTGCATGTCAGAAAGCAATCCCAGAAGTGACTCTTTTATTCTATCAAGTAGACTGTAGCAAGGAAGTTTACAGTACGCTGGCTTGGTCAGCCATGGAGACTACATACAAGCTGGATGTGATTTAGATCACATCAGTTGATGTCAATTTACTTTCAGAAAGCAAGGCATCAAATAGGAAGTGTTCCTGCCATTCCTACTTCAGCTGGGTTATCCTTTTCAAGGCAGACTCTGATCTGATCCTCCTCCTCTTGCAGGAATGTAAGTAGAATGGTTTGATATGATATTTTAATTATTAATACTCATTACTCCCTCCCACTTACCATAGTTGTATGACTATGCAAGTAATATTTGACCCAGTGCTATGAAATGCGCAGTGATTAGAGGTTCCAATTGCTGTATCAGAACTTCATTATTCCTATCACCATAAAGATGCAAGAGCAGTCTGGATGAAATATTGATTCATCAATTAATCATCAGTTAAACATAAGCAATAACTCTCTGTACTGCAGAAAGTAAACATAGCAAAAGAACTTTTATACCTATGTCTGTGATTTTTCAATCTCTTTTTCACTGATCTGACTGTAATTAAATCAAAAAGCCGTTCTGAGGGGTAGTATTTTCTTAATGTAGAATGATGTTCTAAATCAAGTTTTTACTTTTTCCATCATTGAATAGAAATATTTCTTGGGTGCTGGGGCTTACACAACAGCACATAAGTTTAGCAGATTGACATGTGTGCATCTGTCCTATTTCTTATCCATCACACATTTTTTCCAATTTCCTCTTTACGATTATCTATAACCTCTACTGAATTACTTATTCTGCATATTTTATTTCAGTATTTTTCACTGAAACAGGTCAGGGCAAGTAAGTTCCATGATGAAGACAATGGTCTGAGAAATGATTATCTCCTTAAAAGCACAATGTAGAGATGATTATCCCACTGTACTCATCACTGGTGCAGCCTTACCTTGAGTACTGTGCGCAGTTCTGGGCCCCACAACTTAAGAAGGATGGGATGGTCCAGAGGAGGGCAACAAAGTTGGTGAAATGGCTGAAAGGCCTGTGCTATGAGGAAAGGCTGAGGACTTTGGGTTTGTTTAGTTCAGAGAAAAGGAGGCTGAGGGGTGACCTCATTGCTCTCTACAGCTTCCTAAGGAAGGGATGTGGTGGAGAGGAAAGGACTGAGCTCTTCTCTCTGGTATCCACTGATATCCAGTATGGGAATTGTTCAAAGGTTCAAAGTTGCACCAGTGGAGGTTGAGATTGGACATAAGGAGGTATTTCTTTACCAAAGAGGTGTTTGAATACTGGAACAGGCTTCCTAGAGAGGTGGTCTATGTCCCAAGGCTGTCAGTGTTTGAGGCATTTGGACAGCACACTTTACAATATGATTTAGCTTCTGGTTAGCCCTGAAGTGGTCAGGCTGTTGGACTAGATGATATTTGTAGGTCCCTTTCAACTGAAACAGTCCTTTGTGTTCTGTTCTATTCTATTCTATTAGATGAAATCACGAAGTATTCTATTCTGGTGTGAAGAAGGGTCATATTCATATTTTATATTTTGCCTCTCCTAATGATGTCTAACATTTAGAAAGGGATATTCCAGATTTCAAAGAAGAGAAAATTTGAAAAAAATCCAAAATATTCTGCTGCATTGGAAATTAAGTACTATCTCTGCACATTCCTGAAAATGAACTATATTATAGTCTTATGTAAATGCTTCTTATGATCACCCCAAGACCATTGCAACAACCTTAATACTGTTTTGTCTTTTATTGTATTTAATAACTATCTCAATCTTAAAGAGACATTATTGGATATATTAATTCTGCTATTGTTTATCTGAAACAAAGAGAGCTCAAATAATACAAAACAATAGACTACATGAAAGTCCAAGAGCATGACAGTTTCAGTGTCTGCTGGAACAGAAAGTGTTCAGAAGTTAACCCACACTCAGCAGTTAAATGGACACTGTAAAAATAGACAATTCTCTTAGAAAGGAATGGGTACACGGATCACAGCCTCATTTGAAGTACACTAACCATTACCTTATAGACTTGTGTGCACACAAGTGCACACAAGGCACGAGTGTCCCCAGGAAAATAAGTTCTCAGCTCTTCACTGTGACACTAAACAATTTTAGGTCATGTGCAGTGAGGTGCCTGCCAACCACTCAGGCTACGGCTGCACTATGTAGTGCAGCCCAGCAGCAGGAGATGGGAACAGTGCTGAGGACTGATGTGCACAGTACATGCTTTTCAGAATTTTATTTCAGGCTAGCTGTAGACTGGCCCTGGAAGACTGACTGCCCATCAGTAATTGGAGGGAAGAAAGGTACTCTTGGAATATATTTTCTACTTTCTCACCACCCAAAGGGGCAAGAGAAAAAACACTTCAGGACTTTCAAAGGAGCCAACTGGAATGACAATGTTGTTACCATTGTCCACAGGGTACTATATGGACACAAGGAAAGACTCTTCAAAAGCACACCCCCAATCCAAAATAAAAAAGTAAAGAAGAAGCACCTACAGAAGCATTATTAGGTGCAAACTTTAATCCCTCCTGACAGCTGAAGGGAATGAGTTGTGGCCTTCACAGCTTGGGTTAGTGATGTAATTAGATAAAACAGTGGTAGTATCAGTGGTGCTCTGTATGGCTGCCACTTCCTGAGAGAAAACCCACTGTGCACCTTAATGAAGTCTTCTGCACAACCACTTTGTGTGCTATTTGGTGCCTGCTGTACTTACACTTGAGAATACCTGCCAAATCTGGCTGTTGGCAGAATTTAAGCATATGTTTTGTGATCAGATCCTGAGAATCAGGCCCTGCAAATGTCCTGTGAAATTGGTTTGGGAGGTTTTCCAGTTGGTGGGCAGGTTCTTCCTGTGGCCTTTAGCAAACCACTGCCCCAAGCAGACAGAAGGTGTTGTGCCACCTCCTAACCTATGGTCATGCAGCCATTTCTATGGTGCATATACTCCCAGTAAAGAATGGGAATGGGGATTTTGTGGGTTTTTTTCTGAAAATATAATTTTCTTGAACCATTGCAATGGGGGTTGGAATTAGGTCACTTAAACTGCACCAGGAATGTGCATTGAATCTCTCATATACCTTCATCAAAACTTTGAAATGAGATAGGTGAGCGTGTAACAGGAACTTTTAAAGCATTCGAGGCTAAGCTTTACTGACTGCGAATAAAAAGAGACAAGCAGAAAGAAAAATGAATAAAAGCAGCATTGAAAAGGAAGTAAATCTTCTGTTGTTTAAGCCTGGATCTACTGGAGGTAAACAGGGGCATGATTGTGTGACCAATATTTTAAAAATGAAACATACAATTTCCTGATTTTTTTCCATAATAATCTGAAACCCATTGGATCATCACTGACAAAAATCACAGTGTATCCAGGCAACCCAGAAGTCTCATCTTTTGTACTTAACATTGGATAAATATTCAATGGGTTATCAACATACAAAATGCAAATATTTCCTCGCTTTAGCTATATTGAAACATAATAGCTTCAACCAGCTTCTTATATTTTCACAGCTTGCTGACATTGTAATTGTACTTAAAAGTGCTTTTTAATGTTTTCTTTTATATATATATTTAACAATGACTTGACAGTGGTAATCCAAGCACTATCATTGTTATTATTATTTACATTTATGTCAAATCTGTCATGGAAATATCCACGAAGAACCCCAAAGGCATCACCTTCACTGGTTCAATTATTCAGGGAAAGCCTCAAAATCAGTCCTGGAAACTCCATGACACAAACGGTTTGTCTTTAACTATTTTCATATGCTTGTAGCTTTAAAGTTATGTTAGTAAACATTGAAGGTCTCAGAATGAGATCTTGGTTTGTTCTCAGAACTTAAAAACTTTTCGGGAAATAAATTCAGCATAATGAGTAAAATATGATTAATTTCTAGCTATAGAAAGTCCTTTAGGCTTCTGATGTGTTATTTATTCCAGAATTTCATTTTAATTAGTAAGAGCCATGGAATGGGCACAGGGGAATAAATGAGAACAGAACAGCTATTAGGCAGATATAGATCAGCATACAGACCTCGGCTGCTAGTAGATCACCTTTTCCAAAGACCTAAAAACCAATAACATAAGCAAGACTCTATTGATGCTGACTCAGCATTGCTGCCTTAGTGGACTGCAGCAAGCAAAATGCACATGATTTTGGTAAATAACGTGTGGTAATACAAATTGGAGATTACATGCTTTTGCCTTTTTTTTCAACTCTTCCTTTTTATCCAACTGAGAATGTAGATCATTTAGTACCCGTTGAGCTTGTGACTGTGAACATATATGTAAAAATGATAATGAACAGATATTTTCTTGCACTACAGATGATTACCCTATGAATCTTTTTATTGTCTATTTTAACCTAGCTCGACAAAATCAGCTCTCCTCAGAGCTTCAGCAAATAAAGTCTCAAACACACTGATCTGGTACACCTTAAGTAGCTATGATTTATGATGTTCAGTTGCTAAATTCAGACATTGTATATTATGTTGTCATTTTGTAGATTTGGGAATCTAAATTGATACCAATAACTTAAGGAGTTCATTTTTTCACACAATTGGAGATTTCATATCTGGAAGCTTTCATCATCCAAAGGCAATGAAGAGATGAGGCTGGTTTAGAAGACTGCAGTCAAATTGGTTGAATTGCTAGTTTTGTTACAGATAAAATTGAAATCTTTACAGGTAAGGTAAGAAAGCTGGTTTGAAGAGCAGCTGAGCTCAAGAAAAAAGCAAAATACAGGAAACATGGCTATGTGATACTGCTGGGATAGTCACAGCACGCATTTCTGAATCAACATCTGTCACTGATGGGACCCCCTCAGAGGAAAGTTTGCAGCAGTGTATTTACTTCATCAATATCATTGAGTATTTACTTCATCAATATCATTGAGTTTTAGCAATGACTGATGCTGAGAAGACAAAATCCATAGACATGTAAGGCAGTGCAATAGCAAAAAAAATGGAAATTAGGAAAAATTGTTCTCATGTTATCAAATTAATAAATAATTTCTGGCCCATCCTTTTAATAGAATGAATTTACTTTTTCAATATTCATATTCCCAGAGATATATGTATTTATGTTTCAGTAATATTTTATCATTTCATAGCATGATAAAAACAATCTAAAAAATAAATACATATAAAAACAAGAGGAGATAATGTATTTTTAAAATTCTGTAAAAATATCCATGCCAACCTAACCTGTTTAGTAGGGTTCTATGAATATTATCTCTATAAATTATGACATATATATAAATACATGTAAAGTATGAATTTACCTAAAGAAACAATTATTCCTGCCCATAATTTGTTTCTGGCTGAGACTACACAGTTCTACATCATCCAGTCTCAATAATTATCTCCACAAAGATTAAAAAATTGTGGACCTTTGTTTACCATTAAAGATGTTACTAGAATATACTGTGAATGTTTCCAATAAATGTTACAATAGCATAGAAGTCTATCTAGTCTGGAAACTCTCCTATTTCTATAATAAAAAATCACATTGACCTTTGTAGGGAGTGTGAGCATGAATGGTTAATTCATATGTAAGAAAATGTAATAAATATTATCTCCCCCTCCTTCTTGCTATATTCCAAGACTTTTTGTTTTCCTGCTTCCTAGGTTACAGGCACTGCTCTGCAAAGAACTATTGTGCTCCTCTGTCCCTGATATGCAGCCACATACTTGATGGAATTAAAACACATTTTGTTTGCTTGCATCCTGAGAGCAAACTATCAAGTTACTTTCTGCAATTTCTTGTCATCATCAATGAAACTTATTGCTCCCCAATTTTCATGTGAGATCTTTAAGTTGCACTTGCCATATTTTCATGTTTCCTCGAAATTATTCACAATTTAAACATGGAGATAACAAGAACAGATTTCATAAGTACCTCCCTTTCCTCCAGTGTGCAGGCATACATCTGTGCTTTGGAAGGCATAATTCAACTCGAAAATTCCCTGCTCATCACTTGAATAAAGCTATTTCTAAGGCAGATCATTACAGCCATTTAGTCACTCAATTTAATACCAGACATAAGATCTGGGGAAAGAAAGTCCCAAACACATACAAAAAATTCTTCCTTTCATTAATGTGGATGTTGCTTTCTAACCTCTAATATTTATTCTTTTTTTTAGTGAATGGAATCTTACCAGGTTAGTTAAATTATTTCAATATATTCTTATTTATTTAGTAAGTTCAATAGGACAAATACGGGATGTGCTTTTTCAATGGCTTATTTCTCCCCATATTTAAAAAAACACTCAGTGAGGAATAGGATAGGCTTTAGATAATGTGATCAGTAAATAATCTAACAAAACAGATTCTCTTTCAGATGCTTCACAAAAGCCTCACTTAAAAGAATTACAAAGATTTCTGTCTTAAATATTTATTTTTAAAAAATCATAGTCCAAAGTGGATGCTTTGTACAGTAGGAAAACTTCCAACTCAGAGTCTTCCGACTAGTTGTAGAAAAGACACTGATGACTCTTAAATTTTAAGGCAGGGAGAAGCTTTGAAGTTAATTACTACAGGCCTTTTGAAATTTCCTGTCTATTGACACATCTTCAATATGATGATTTATTTACAGGAGTGAACTCACCAAAGAGGTATGGTTTTGGACAAAGGTCAGTAAAAGAGAATGCAAATTGCCGGCAAGAATCTCTCTTGTATGAAAGCCAGCAAACCTCACCATGTCTCAGAAGTGATGTACAGTGGATGATGCAAGTGAAAGGTTGAAAGGAGTGTAAGTACAAAAAAGTTGCACGTCTCTTGGCACAGTAACTGAGTTGTTGGTAACCAGCAGGTAAGGACTTTTTGGTCCTGAGATTGTTCTCTGGATATTTCCTTTTACTGATGTTTGATAAACCTATCATACATTAATTTCCTAATTCTTCTTCTAGCCCTTATATTAAGCTCTATCATTCCATGAAAACTGTTACTATATTGTATTTATTTACAATAAGACCTTCTCTTTAATTTATTTTAAGCGTGTTCCCTAACAATTTTGCTATGAGGTAAACTTTACTTGGTTATAGTATTTGCACTGTTTGAGATTTTACAAAATCCTGTTATACACTCCTCCTATCAGCCATCTCATTTCTAAAGCGAAGAGTATTTTTAATCTCTGTATTTCTGATCTGATTTATCTTCTACCTCTAAAACTGCCCTACTTCTGCTGCTTTTTTTTAATAGGGATGATCAGAATTACATCCACAAGACCTAGCCTCACCAGACATGTATGGTGTCATAACGACAATTTCTGTTCTTTATTACTTTCATAATATTTCCTAAATTCTATTTACCACTTTAACTGCCTCTGAACATTCAGCTGATGCTTTCAAAAATCTACTTATAATGACTACAAGATCTTTTAGAGCTCATTATTGTGCAGCTATAGTATGGTTATTGTGTTTCTCCCACCAAATGCATTATTTTGCATTCATTGGCATTGAATTTTATCTGCCATTTCACTCCCATTTGCAGAGTTAATATCACAAGGTACTCCTGCAGGTCTTCACAGTCAGCTGTAGATTTTAACTCACTATTCTAAACATATCTCTTACCCACACCACTGACTCTGTCAAAGGACTCCAGCAGATTTGAGAAGCAAAAACTATGTTGCAAATCACATTCCCTTTACATAAAGCACATTGACCTTTTCCGATGTATTATAGTTACTTCACTATCTAATAAGCCTATCTTTCTCATAGGATTTATTTATAGTCTCAGTTTTGAAATCAAGCACCTAGACATATCTGGATACCTCCTGCTGCCCTTCAGAAAGGCTAATTTGACTGACAGATTGGTTACCATAGTCAGTATTTCAGCAATTTGATACTTGAATTTCCTTAGTTCTCCTAGTTAAGAAATTGTATTGATGTCTTGCTACAAGGTATCCTATTGAACTACTCTGACATCTGACACTTTAATATGAGACAGTTGCTCCCTCCTCCTCCTCATTCTTTGTGTATTAGTGAAAAGAATGAATTCAAATTTTATGTTATGGCCTTGTCTTTCTCTTCAGTCAGTATATTTCAGTTGTGTATTAAACTTTATTTCTGGTTGGATTCCTGCTTCTGATATGTTTGAATAAAACTGAGGATTTTCATTTTTATGCAACTAACAACTTGTTCCTTAAAATCTCTTTTTGCTTTTATTGCTAGGGGTTTATATTTAGAAAAATAAATTCATATTAATGGTTTAAAGTTTCTATGTTATTTCATATTTTTCTTCTTCTAGGCTTTAATTTTTGTGAAAATTCCTTTTTTTTTTTGTCTAAGAGTTTCTTTTACTTTGATGTTTCAGTAAAATAGGTGCCTTGCTTGATTGCTTACTTCAATTTTTAAGGGGAATTTTGATAAGCAAAGTGCAGGATAATATGTAGTGCTAAGTAGTCATTAGCATTTTAACTCTGTCATTAGCATTTTACTCTTCTAGCTGTTCCTTCTCACACCTCTAGTTTCCAAACTGCCGCAGAACCTAATGCTTCATGCATGGAGAAAAACCCCAAAAGAACAGGAGCAACACGTAGTGATACCTCCCTGGACTCTAAGCATTGTGGGTCTTGGATTTCCTGAACAAGGGTCCTTGTATTTATCTTTTGATTTTCTCCACATATTTGTCAAGTACACTTTTTACTCATGTGTTGCCTCCTTTTCTATGCTTCAGACCCTCAGGTACCAGCTTCTACGCACAACGCATTTCATTAACAAGTATACAGATGTCTACGCAGTTCTGTCTTTTAGGAACAGCAATTTTTTCAAAAACCAGTGAGAGAAACGATCTGAAGTTTCTGCTAAGGCAATAAGGCTGGGTGATTTGGTAGGATTAAATTTCTATTTATTTATTTATTTGCATAATCCTGGGTAAATGATCAGTATTAAATGAAAGATGTTTGATCTAATGATTGTGGCATATTCAGTTGAGACTGTGATTTACTCTGTACATGTAGATGAATGGAGCTTAAGACCATGTAAAATTGAGATAGTTTAATAGGATTGCTGAAAGACCTCTTAACACATCTTTTATTAACTTCAAAATATGTGATTATTTTGACCACTGCAATTTTGGGTCCATTAGGAATGTCATAGAAAGATTATGCAAATGGGGACTGCTTTTTAAGCTCTTGAATTCTCTCTGAGTGAGCTCATCAGGTTTTTGAGGGTAGTGACATTCAATCTTTTGGTCACAGTAGATTTTTTTTTTTGAGGAACTGAAGAAGGGAAAATGTTTTCAAATTCCGAAGTTTATGAGATTTGCTTTCCTCACTGCAATGATGAATGGGCTAAAAGACATGAATTTTTCAGCTTTGAAAATTAGTTTTTTTAAATCCATGCCCTGGCACCACTAGGCAGTGTGGGCAGCAGCCAACAGCTGTGGCTCCCAGGTTTACACTGGGGAGAGGGACTCTTCTGATTCCAGAGGTTTTGTGCACCCCCTTTCTGGGAAGAGGAGGCCAGAAGGAAAACCAGAAGGAATTCTGGAAATGTGTGTTATTCTTGCTTTGCATTTGGGTAGTTGGAATTGTTTTGATCTGATTTACTTCTCAGCTTGCAGCATTTGGTTTGCAAGCTGCCAAAGCAGAGTTATTAGTAGAGCATTAGAAGTTCAGACTTTCTCTTCACCTTTGGGTTTAAAATCATACATTCTGCTGCTGGGATTCAACTTGCATCAGGAAATGATGGTGTAGAGTTTCATCACCAAAAGACAGTAAAAACAGTTCTGTGGAGTCTTAACAGAATATCTGAAATGTCTAAAGAACTTCTGTGGGGATCCACAGGCAGAATTAGAGATCCTCTGAGAGCCAGGTTTAAATATTTTATCATCAGAACTATCATTTTATGTAAGGATGATGTGCTCAAAAACTACACAGACATTGTTTTAATGGCATCTTAAGCTAAAGATTGCTTCCATTCTTTCTATAATGTGACTGATCCCACATCTGGGATAAATTCAGTGCTTTTTCCAAGAGAAATCCTCACAGTTGTTTCCTAATTGCAGCAAATGCAGTGTAAGAAGGCAGGCACTGCTACTAGGAGCCATAAGAAAGCACCAGACAGGGGAAGCACAGAGAGAGGAGAGGCTGAATTGCCACCTGTAAACTTGAAGTGGCTGATTGAGCTTGACTATAATTTATCTGAGAAGGGGGGAAATATTTATATTTTTGCAAAGCTTCTGGGTTTATTCTCTTTTGTGTTGACTTAGCATTTTTTAAAAGACTTTCTTTGGACTTCTGGGGCTGTCACCTAAACTGCAGGAAAAACAAAAACTCTCCACTTTTAGTGTTAGAGGAACAAGGCATTACTTTATTCTCGCCAGGATGTTGTTGACTAATGTTATATAAAAAAAATTTAAACTTGTTATGTTTTCCAACAGGGCCTTGATGGTTTTGTTTTGCATTGGTTGATTTGGGGTTCTTTTTGCAGATGAAACGCTTCCTTCAAGCTGTTTGACCACTCCCAAAGGCCTCTGGTTTATTTATTCTCCATTGCAGTGGCTTCTGTTTAGCTCACTGAGTGGCAGCTGGATTCCTGGCAGCTGCTTTAAATCTGCATGACCAGAAAGGTTGGGAGGATAAGAAGGCGTGAAGAGCCCTGTGTGCTCTTTCAGAGGTAAAATCTATTCAAGTTTTATAGATGTTTTAGGCATGAATGTATTTGGAATATAACTAATTAATCTATTAATATACTTCTGCAATGAACCAAGAAGTGCTTATTTTCTTCAAGCTATCAGAGCAGTTACTACTTGTGGTCTATTTTGCATATTACAGGAACAAGGTTATACTAAAAGTTTTTACAATTCTGCATTTAACACCTTTTACGTTTTTCTTTTCATATTTTAAATGATAAAAGATATTTAAATGAAAAAAAAGTATTTAAATAACTTCCATACAGCATTTTATAGTTTAAATGAAATAAAAAAGTCTGGTTCTAAAGTACAGAGCCTATACTCAGAGAAGCTTGTGACCCTTTATGATAAACTCACTTGCTCCTTGCATCAGGTCCTTTCATACAAGCACCAAGTCTGTGACGCTGCACAAACTCCTAGAGCTCTGCTTTGAAAAGAAAAATGCCTTCAGAGGAAGCACAGAAGAAATCCTCTGTGTTTTTGCCCAGGACAATGAATTTGAACCCCTAATATAGTGCATCCTGATGTCTGTTAGGCCTCCTCATCATGACAATTCCTCTGTTTGGCCTGGGAAAAGAGCCTGATAATTTTGCTCTTTTGAACCGGTAAGCATAATAGGTGCCTAAAAATCTATTAAGTACCTATTATGTACCCATTAGGTAGAATAATAGCCTATCTGAATATAGCCTTAATTGTTTCTGTGTAAATGTTCCAGAAATTTGTGTGCTAACCACAGTAAAGACTTCCACTGCTGAAAGAAAACCTATAGCAAAGTCACAGCTTCTTGATAATGGGCCATTATCCATTAACTGTACTCACATAAAAAGACATCTCTTTCGTAAAATGCCCTTACAATGGGACTGCAGCTGAGAGATGATATTTCCTCTAACTAGTGTTGTCTAATCAAACAGAGGCAGCAATTTGCAAAGGCCAGAAGGGCAGCACAGAAATTATTCTGAAGGCCCAGAAGGTGCGTCAGGTGCCGGGAGGATGCCTGTAAAATAAGGTGGGAAAAGCTGGTGGATTCTTTTGGCAGGGAAAACTGCAGGAATTGGCCAAGGCAACGTAAGAGTCTCCTAACACAGTCTGAAAAAAGCCTGAAGAGGAAATTGAGAAAAGAGTAGCTGTAACATAGGGGAGTGTCCATCTTCAGGCCTTTTCTTGCAATAGGGAACACACACAGTCATTCCTCTGTGTTTTCTCATAATTTTCCTGCTTAAGAAAAAGAAAAATGAGAGCAAAGTGAAGCCTTTTCTCTGGATATGAAGGAAATGCATTTTCTTTTTAGGTGACCAGCATTTTTCAAGTCCAAGTTCATCAAGCCCCGTCTTTACGGTATCCAAATTCACTTGCAATATTCTGCATGCAGAAGTTGAACTCTTCATTTCTGTACCAACAGAGGAATGGCAGTCAGAAGAGTCCAAGCAGGAGCTGAAGGCAAAAGCCAAGGAAAGAGAGCCTAAATTTTGCACGTGCTTTTCTACACAAAGATGCTGCAGCATTTCTGTACGAGTTTGACACGTACTGTAGGTAAAAGAGGTCCAAAGAGGTTTCCCTTCTCCTCTCAATTTTCTTCCCTCAGAGATATGGGGGACCACAGAAAAAGTGCTACTATACTTGAGGAACAGAGGAATTATCACAAGTCCTGTGATACAGTATTCCACAGAGTCTTCATGAATTCTATTGTTTGAAGTGAACAGAAAGACGTAAGGACATTTGAATGAGATAAAGAGCATTCTGAAATTTCTTGTGTTCAGGTGATAAAGAGTTCTCTGTATCATCATACCTATATCCTCAAGTAGTTTACTTATCATGGCAAGTCCCAGTATTATACCTTGGCTAGGAAACTGATTATTTTCATTTTTCATCTAGGGAATCCAAACAACAAGAACCAATTAATTGTAAGAGTGATGTGAGACTGACAAGCAGAACAATTTCTTTTTTGCTTCTGACCATTATCTAATGTGATTTTTTTCTCTTTCTGAAAAAAATAGAATGATGTTTGATTAAAAATGCCACCATTTGAATGACTCTTGATGACAGTGAGGTTAAAGAACATAATTTCTGGCAGCTTTAATCAGAAAGCCATGAGACCATCTTACATGAATAATACAGTCAAAATAACAGACTATGTGCTAGTAATAATGATTTAATGTTTGACAATTGTTTCCTTAGTTTTGTTTGTGTTTATGCAGAAAGAACTTCTACACCTTTTGCTAATGGCATAAATAAATACATCGACTTCCAGCTCTCATTCACATGGTATCTGCAATATAATGGAGCCCTTAATGCATTACACTGCTGCTGCCCAACTCCTGGCACGCAGGTTGAATCTGTTCCCCAGGTGATTCATCACGTCATAAAGTTTGTTTGTTCTCTGGTCCATGAGTAGCACACTGTAATAAAATCTGGCTATAGTTGTCAAAGAAGTTGAAGAGTCCTGTTTTATATCACCCTTAGGCAAGCTAAGTTAGAGTGAGCATCACTAAGAATGCAGAGTTACCTAGTCATCGGAGGGATTGGGAAAAAAATTCCTGAAGTAGTCAGATGGTTTTCTGAGATTTTTGATTCAAACATTATTACATAAAAAGCTAAAACTGAAATTAAAAAAAATTCCTTTCCACAGGTACAGAAATTTTTCTATTTTGTTAATTTAGGATGCTGACTTGCACAGCAGTGCATAAGGAACACGCATGGGAGCTTTTCTCTTGACAACATTCCTCTAAGAGGTGAGGAATGACCAGCCAGGGTAGGTAAAGGATGTATTCTATTGAGCCATCACTTCTGTTTTTTTTTACTAGGGGAAAAAAAAAATCTAGAAAAATACCAAGATATTAATGCACACATTTTCATCATCATGATCTCTTTTAAATTTAAATGAGGAAAGTTAGGATTAATTTTTTTTTAAGTTTCCATTTTTATTTAAAAAAATTCATAATTGTATACCTGCCTGTAGTCTAACACATCTTACTGCTGACTTTAAAAATAAAGGGGCGCAAAACGGAATTATATTCTTTATTCAATAGCTCATCTAATGAAGTGCCATACTGAAAATTAATTATACAGAACTGAATGAAGCACAGATACAAAATAATTTATGTATTTATAAAGCTTGCTATCTTTAAGAAATTTTTATCAAAGTTATGAGAAACCAGACATAGCTGATTATTTTGTTGTCTTTCTACAAATGTTCTACTGTATTTTGAGATAAAAACTGGTATAGATCCTTTCTGAACAGATTTTATAGGTTCTTTTTTTCTCATATGTACTGTTATAGCTCAGACTGAATAAATGAAGGGTGAACTAGTGAGTAAAGTTGTTGCAGGGAGTTCAAGATAAATTTTAAAAACTGTTGAAGTCAAATTTCTATCAGGTATTTCAAACCCAGATCAGGGTAATGCTGTGGCAGACTGGTCAGAGACAGAGTAATGGAAGTGAAAACTGAGGGAAGATCTTGAATGTAGCAGCAGTGAATACAGTTTGCATCAATAGGCAAAAAAAACTTTCAGAATATCACAAACTGAGAGGAGAGAAACTTTGGAAAGGAGACTTAGGAACTCTAAGCAGACAAACTGTCCTAAGCTCTCTGTATTCAGAAAAACAAATCATATCTATCAGCTGATGGTAATGACAATAATGAGTAAAAATATCTTAAACCCAAGCAATCCCATCATCTTATTTCTTTGACATTAGCAGATATTTTTTCATTATTTGGGAAAAAAGGCCCTAAGGCTTTGTAACGCAGAAACAGAGATTATCTCAGGGAGCTGTTTTTTTCCCCATATCCAAAACTTTATTAGAACGAACAACTTTGAGTCCTGGAAGCCACTTCACCTCCTAGCAAGACCAAGGTGGCCAGCATTTCCCACTTGCAAGAACCACACAGCTTCTGCTCACTCTGCCTGGTTTCCATTGCTCTGGGCAGTGCTGCAGGACAGTGAGGATACATCCAGCACATGCCACCACTGCCACTGCTGCCAGGGCTTCCTAGGCCAGGGAATGTCCTCTGCTGCCAACTGCTTTGGGAGCTGGAAGCGTATGAATAGGGAACATCACCTGCGGGTGAAGGAAGTGGCAGCATTAATTGCACAATGGGTGCAGTAGCGAGTGTTTGCCACACTGCCCAGCACTGAGCTGGAGCTGCAGGTTCGGGGGAGCACAGCTGCTCTTGGCACAGATCCAGCCAGTCCTGGTTGTGTGAGGAGGAGACGAAGCCTGGGAGATATTTTTCTTGAATAAAAGGGAAGGTTTCCATAGAAACTTCTTTTTTATTTTAAACAAATTTAAAAGAGAAATTTAGCAAACTATAAAATCAAGCTTCCAGAGCCCAATTTCAGCTATTCCTTATTGATTGCAATACAAATGAACATAAAAGCCTGCAGCCTGGAACTGACAGCAAGAGACAGGCTTCTGCCAGCTCCCTTGTTTCTTCCATCAGTGCATAACCTCTATTAGTTGACAGTGGCAGTGACACACACTTTCTAGCGCCCTCCATTTTATAAAAGGAGCTTTCTTTAGAGCATCTCATCTAAAGGCTCTTTGTTTGTTAATGAAAACACATTTCTTGGACTTAACATGCAATGCAGGCATCTCCCTTATTCTGAACATCTCTTGCTTTAAATTCACTTATTTACAAACAAGCAGAGCAGATGCAAAGTGGCCATTTCACTGCTACACTACATTTTCTGGAATACTAAAACACAGCACTGAGGGTCCACATCCCTCTACCAGCTGGAGGTATGGGAGATGGTATCCCTCTTAGCAAGTATCTGCTGCAGTGGAGAAGGTATCCAGAGAAAGCTATTAAATAAGCATCTTGGACTCAGCCACACATATGGCTTATTGCAACAAACACATACTAAGGTATCCCTTTGACAATCATTAAGTTTTGCACATATCATTTTAAAGCCAGACCCAATTGCCCTCCCCCTCACAGTTCTTTCAGCAACTTCTTTAATATTCAACAAACAGTACTAATGGAGCCCTTTGAAATATCCTTATTTTCTTAATACTTAATATTTACTTAATTCTTAATTGTCAGGCTTTTAATCAATGTTTACTGAAATGATAATGATACAAGTTTGTTGGCGAGGTGCAACTACAAAACCTTCCATGTTGTTTTAGAGAAGCCTTACACGCTGGCAGTGCCCTGTGTACTCCAGTAAATGCAATGCTACCATTCCACACCACCCCATTCAAGCCCGTCATGAACGAGTGGTTTGGCTGCTTAAAGAAACATTGTCAAAAGTACTGTCAGAAACAGGGTTTAATATGAATTTGGGAAAATGTGACTTTACAGAGTTTGATGGCAAGGTTCACTCCATTACGTACTACACAGATCAAAGCACACAAAGGATGATCAAATTAGAAGCAGTTTGGAATGATTTGCACAGAACCTGGGAATGCAAAAGGGGATAAGGGAGAAAAGAATACAGATGTAAAGACAAGGGTGCAAAAGGGTTTAGCAGCTCTTAATCATTGAGTACTTTAACATTTACAAAGCAATTTGATGGGGCTCACCACAATTATAACAATGACTTAACAACAGATTTGAGATAGTAACTTTCAAATCATAATCAAATCACATTCATACAATTAAAGCAATATGTACGCCTATTTTTTTTTTGTGTAAAGGTACCCATAAAATATTCCCCCTCAGGTTCAATGAAATATTCACATCAATGGCTTTCGCATTTCCCAACAGGCAATGGGTTGCAGCTCAAGGAGCATGAAGATGTGGCGGGGGTACCAGCCCAGGCCTCATCTTCAGAAACGATTTGTTGATACTGAGACTTGAGGGTTTGTGAGCTCCAAGAGGCATCCCACCCAGAGGGAGATGCTTGTGCAGCCTGCTGCAGTCCAGGAGAGGTCAAAGAGCCTCTCTGCTGTTTGTAGGGTTGCAAGATGACTAACTTGGGTAATCAGTAAGTTTCCATCCTCGTGACAGCCCAGGTTGGTAACTACTGCACTTTTTTTTCCCAAAGTGCAGCGACAATAGTGCAATTCCTCTCAAATTGCAATTCCCAATAGTGCCACTCCATTCAGGCTATGATTCGAGAAAAAGGTTTACTAAAGCTATAAATGATAATTGCTTATTCTTTGTTTCCCACCTAGGTTGGGCAACTGATGTTTCTGATTGTTCCCACTTTTAGCATGCGAGAGCTCCTGGAGAGGGGATGCCTCTCAGACCAACTAGTATGGCCAAGGGATGATTTACTGCTCAGCTGGTTCGGCCGAGGCTTATCAGGGAGCTTCTGAGATCACAGAGGAGGCCTGAGGATGAGGGGGGATTGAGATGCAGCACCACAAAGGCACTGCTCTCTTTACCAGCTTCATATAAAAATGGTTAAGTTTTCATTAAAGACATGATGTACTATTCCATTTGGCATGACAGTCATGGTCACACAATCCTCCAGTGGCCTAGCAAAAAGATTGTTCTGCATTTTAGTTTCTCAGAAGAATATTAAAAAAACCGACATGCTCCATAAAAGAGAGGCTGCTTTTGATCCTGAAATGACCCACATATTGGAGGTTATCACATTTTCCCCTATAGCACATTTTCTCCTATATATAGGCGCTGCTTTACATCTGCTCTGACAAAAGAAGAGTCCAAATTTGTGTCTTCATGAGTGACTACATGAGCACTCAGTAGGCTGAAAGGGCAGATGGCACAACCTCTCAGCTGCAGGGAGGGAATGAAGGATGGGATCGCCTGTACAGCCAGTTCTTTGTAATTTGGCACTGCTATACTTCTGCTGCTCTCTTCCCTTCCTCTTGTGAAAGGACCCTGAAAATTGGAAATATTCCTACTTTTTGCAAGGATAAAGCAAGACTCTCGTCGGAACATTTCTTTGTCTTTCACTTAATTTTAAAGCTGGATTTCTACCCTAGAAGTCTGCCGCCAGGTTTCTGATGTGAGAATAGCTAGAAATAACTGAAAGATGGGGTAGCAACAGTGTAAAGGGAATTCTGGTGGTACATGCTACTTGTGTTCAGGAGGAATCATCTTACCTGTGTATCATGAAAACAGCCAAATAGATTTAACATCTCAGAAAAGAGCAGTGCAGTTCAATCTGCTGTTATTCCACTTTTTGTCCTGTGTGAGCTTAAATCCTGATTCCAAGTTATAAAAGATAAAACAGGTTGGAAATCACATATGCTGACTCACTGTGAATTGTTATGAGTAACTTAATAGCTTAGTCATCAAACATAGAGATACATTTGCAAAAATATTGAAATCTGGGAAGAGGAATGAAGTGTAACAGAGCTTAAATAAAATGCTCTTGTGTTTTTCTGAGATGAAGGTTTTGATTTTCATCTGTTATCTGACAATTGTAAGAAAAGTACTGCCTCAAATACTGAAAAATAGTAGTTATACAAAATAATCTTTTCTATTTCATTTCCACCTAGAAATTTAAAAAGTCACTCTGAAAAAGAAATGTTCTCCAACATTTCAGTTACATCTCACATAATAACAATTTAAACCTATTGAAAGAGATAATATTTTTTCAAAAATTAAAAATTAAAATAATCAGAATTTCAGTATTTTTAGCCATTTATTTTAAAGTTAAGAATCAGTAGAATGGGGACATATAGTTATGAGCAAAGATCATGCTTTCACTATCAGTTTGTGCCCAGGCTATGTGTGAGATCATGTGTTCATAGGCATTGCTTCAGAAGACATAAGCCTATTACACATAAAAATAACTTCCTTCTACATTTTTGCTCCATCTGTAGTTATATGAAAAAACATAAGCAAGTGATCTTCATATGGGTTATCTTTAGATGATTAACATTTATTTTCAACTGGACTTACCGAATAGCATGTTCTACTGGTGCAAATAGGAAAAACAATACATTAGGCCACTCAGGCGCTGCTGGCAGGACACTGGGTGGGGGGCAGATAAAAGACAGGCTGGATGCTGCTCTTACAGCCACCTAAGAAGGCCAGTGTTTCAGAGCAAACCAGCTACAACCAATCCCCACCATGACAGAAACACTTATAGTGGTTCCAGTTAGTGGTTTCAGATGGAGGAATTCCTGAAGGTGCTACGTATTTGTGTTATATAAATATCAAAGAGGAGCATTTCATATTCGTTATTTCAGTATGTAGATTTGCATGAAGTCAGAGAGTATTTCAGAACACTTATGTATTTCTATTATTATTATTAGTTTAGTCGTTCTTAAAAAATGGAAAAGTATATTCCTTGGATTTAGAGCACTAAATTTAAATAAGATGCAATGAAAAGAAGTAGCAAAAAAAGAGGAAAGAGTAGAGCAGGATGTAAAAAATTTCTAAACAGGTCATGAAAATACATCGTTTAGACAAATGCACATCTTGCATTGGGTTTTCTTGAGTGGATGTTTTTTTTTTAACTTTTGTTTCTTAGCACAAAACTTTGGAAGTGTCTCACAATTTTGTTTCCTACAACTCCTAACTCCTGCCAATATTCCTTATACAAGGCAGGATTAATCCCTTGGAAAAGAAGTAAGAAAAAGTAGGCTAGGATTATGGAAAAATATTAGCAGTAGTATAGAAGTTAGTAGCACAGTTAATACTCTGTCATTTCTGGATTTAACTTTCCGGATCAAGCTTTGTGCTGTTTTCTTTTAAAAATGGATGACTACTGTGATCAATCTCCGCTGTCAGAGATAACCCCATGAACACACTCTATATATTAGGACCTGAATGAATGACTCATAAAAATCAGATAAAAGAACAGATGCTAATAATTTATTTAAATATAGCCTTCTTGAAAAGGTTAACTTGTCACATTTCATCTTCAGTCATAAACCCCTTATTTTTATAATCAGCAATATTGACTATCTGCTTTCCTTTTATTGGATGGGAAAGAACACACAGTAAGTATTAAAAATAGCCTAAAAATTGAGCCTCTCTCCATTTGTGGAAAATGGTGTCTTGGCAATTATGGTAAAAGTTCTTAACATATACAAAGGTGATGTAGTTAAGCTGTTTCTGCCACCTAAAATTCCTTTATTTCCACCTCTCAGTTCAACCCATTCAAACACTGTTCCTCTAAAACTACTGTGTGCTGTGAAAAAAATTCAGACTGTTATTAGGGTTGCTACATATGACGTGCTCTTGAACTGTCCTGGCATCTTATTTACATTTAGTTTATCTCTAAGAAAGATCTTTTGATCATTAGGTTTTATATAATTTATGTACAAAAGGGAAAAACTCTGAAATAAACTCTGCCACTCAATCCTAACCTGTGTATGTCGCTTTGCTGGCAGAGCATCCTCTCCCATGCAGTTAGATGTTTGGTACTAGTAGGTGGTAATGTTCAGTTTTGCAGCTGCTATGTGCTTATTAGTCCAGAGGTATGTGCCACATACCTCTCTCAGCAGTCATCAATAGTCATTTATTAGGACTGGGTTTGAGGGAACAGAGCCCACAGTGAACTATAAAAAGCCCTTAGAACAACCCATATATAAAAAACAACCTTAGAACATTTTTTGTTGCAGGTTTACTAAACATTAGGTAGCAATGGAGATGGGTATGGCAGCCTTCATCTGTCTTAAGGTGTTCAAGAAATTCTCAGTGTGTGGATGATCTTGGGAGGAATGGTGAGACTGCAGAGCATTTCCTCATGAAACTTAAGAGTAATGCCTCACAGAGATTAAGCAAAATGGCTTCTTTCCAGACTTCATTTCTTAGAACAAAAAGTATCTCCCTCCAGCACTAAGACTTGATTATGCCCTCAGATATGCACAGCACTGAAAAGAGGAATAATTTATGCATTGGAAGGGCTAGCTGCAGCCTCCATGATGAACTGTTGTTCCTTAGAAATACCGTCTTCCAAGAAGTGGTGCATTGTGCCAGTTATGCACGGTTGCTTCTGCACTTAAATATTTCCCCAAACGCAGGATAAGTTTGACCAGATGTAATGTTGTGTTTTTAATGCTGTCTTAGATGAATGGAACACTTTTTTTGTTGTTGTTGTTGTGCACATTATTTTGTTCCTGAAGAGGTAAAAAATACCCAAGATTTCTGGATGTAGTTCTCTGACTGCACCATTTCAGCAAACTCAAAATTCAAGCACTAAGTTTCATCGTATGCTGGAATACACATCCAATGCTAACTTAGACAACTTAATATATTAAAAAGATAAATTATATGTGTACTTTTTGCATTGCCTTGAAGGACATGTATGGGAACTCCTGACTGTGTTTGCCCTCTGACAGGACTACAGGATATGGCCAGCTTCATTCAGTCCAGCAACAGAGATGACTTTTGTTTTTTGCAATAAAAAACAGAACCAGATTCATATATTCCCTAATGCAATTAACATGCTGTTGTTTACAAGCGGTACTGCAGGTTGAAAGTATTAAAATAGATGTAATAGCATATATGTGCATAAAGATTATATAACAAGAACATAACATGTAAATGTAGCAATTATAGCAATATAATATAAAAATTGTGTAGCAAGAAGTTATCTGAGTACTGCACCTAACAAAGCCTGTTTTCCATTGGATTCGTCTTATGGTTGACAGGCATTTTAACTGAATTAGTCAAAGGTTGCAAGATGATCTCACCCTTAACTAGACAGCAGAGAATCCAATGAGGAGATAAAGGTAACTGCAAAAAAAGATTTTTTTTCAGGTTGTTCCTTGTTACATAGAGAGGATCAGTAAGGGGCACTAGGCTTGACAGAGTAGGCTCTGCTCTCATGTCTGATAGCTGCATATTTATGCATTGAGCTTCTTACTGTTTTCCTGCAGATTTCTGGATACCTTCTAAAAGTACACCGACTTTACCCTGCAGTTGTCCTTTTCGTGAAGGTATTGGCACAGTTTTTGTTCTCTTCTGTTTCAAGTTGTTGGCTTTTATGAATAGGTGGAAGGATCTATTTAAGACTTCAATGAATGCAGTTTGAAGTTGGTCATTACGTTCAAAAGTTGCTAATGGGCTCAGAGAGATGTCCGTGCACACATATAAACATGCAGTACCTCAAACAGCACAAATCCCTTACCCTCAGAAATCCGACTTGCAAATATGTACAGATTGCCAACACACAGCACCCAGGTCTTTCTCAGTATTACGTTGAAATAGCTCTAGTTTACATCGTAACACTGTTATGTTTACATTCAGAGCTGTAAAGTAACATGGTTTTGTGGAAGTATGCTCCTCACTCAGAAGTATTATTAATATTTGTGTATTAAATATTCATGTATACATGTATCTTTGCATGGCACTTTCCAGATATTAAAAAGAAAAGGTCTCTGTCCTCAAGAGCTTACAGTCTAAATACCATTGTTGTAAAAAGCACTTGCCTCCTGATGAAACTGAACCTACTCTGAAACTATTTCTTTCCTATGGAAATGTCCAGCTTCTCTAAACAGTGCTCTGGAATATGAATGTTTTTTCCTACATGAAGTGGGAATTTTTTTCCTGATTCATAGCATTCATTTTTATTATAGCAAAAGGTTTACAGATTTTTCAACCTGATTATATATCTGTGTATTTACTCATAAAAGTGCTCACTTTGCTTGCTAGAGGTCAGTGAATAATTTTGCCAGGAAGTTTAGCTTTTCAGGAATCTGTATGTGTTAAAAATGTGCATATGGATTATACATTATTAGAAGACCTTAAATTATTTGAGATGCAGAAATATTGTGCTTTGTTGCCTGGAAGGGTGAACAGTGTTTCTTTTTTGAATACCCTAACTGTTGGGCTGCAATTTGGATTACTGTGTGATAATACTTTGCTGACTCATTTAATTCATAAACTTACACAGATGGATAAATATAAATTCCTTCATCTTACAATTGTGGAAATGGATGCAATAAGGAACATGAGTTATTGAATTATGTAAGGTCACAAAACAGGTCATTGGCAAAGCAAAAGCAGTTTCTCTGTCATCCCTTGGTTGGACCATTCTATGCATAAATTTGATCTCTTGGAGCAATTTGATAGAAAATGCACTGTTTCATGAAAAAGATTACCTCATTTTTGTCCCTAGTAAAAAATAATTCTTAATGTCATCATCTTATATTTTCTCTGAACATCATATTGCTTATTGTATGTTAATTTAATTGGCAAACTAGGCATTATAATGAATTGTTCCAACAAGTACTATCTTTCCTGTAGAATTTCTAACACATCAGGGAACGGTAAGTTTGATAGGCAGTATTTGAATCTCAGCTACTAAGAGTGAACATAATCTAAAATAGTTGTATTAAAAAGTTAAGTTCCCCTGCATCAGCTTTTAAACAGGCCTTGTACTGGAGTCTTCACATGTAACTTTGTTTAACATGTGAAGTTAGTAGTGGAGACTTTGGAAAATGAGAAAGAAACAGCACAGGGATGGAGAAAAAGGTGAAGAGTTATTTGGATTGGGTGGAATGATGAGAAAGGCAAGCATAAAAGTTTTGGGAAGGAAACATCTGATCTTTCCCAGCCTAATACAAGTCAAACTACTTCACTTCCCAAGGCTTTCTTACCAGTAATTCGATCTAAATATTGCCTTTACTTCTCCATCTTTCCTATTTCCCTTCAGATTTCATTCATACATTTCAAAGATCTGTAAAGTGTTCTAGGATGATGAAGAAGGGGGTCTTGAAAAAGTTACATAATCCTCAAGTTACAGAGCAATGTACGGTATAGTGCTGCTACTATATTTGTTTGTATCCATGGCCATAATAATTCCAAATCAATGCAAACTCAGACCATCAATCACAATATATCTTTAAATATGCCAATTTTTGCTCATTTTAAAAGTATTTCTGCATTTAATGGAAGAATGGGATGAGTGTTAGACCTTTTTGTTACCAACACATTTATTTGCTCACATGATAATCCTAAACATTACAGCTAATGGGAAGTATTTATTTGCTCTCTCCTCTGTTTTACTTATTCTAGTGTTAGGGTTCTTCTTTATTCTTATCTCTCTTAAGCCCCAGGGCATAGCAATGGTTTACAGGCCCCTCTGCAGCCTTTGCTAGGCCAATGAAAGTTATTCTTTCTGGCCTGAGATGCCTTCTGAAGCATGGAAGACAGTTTGTTACCTTCAGCCCAATTGTTTTATGTTACTCCAAATACTCTTCCTGAGAGGGAACTACAACGTAA
This sequence comes from Struthidea cinerea, assembly GCA_013397865.1. Taxonomy (NCBI): domain Eukaryota; kingdom Metazoa; phylum Chordata; class Aves; order Passeriformes; family Corcoracidae; genus Struthidea; species Struthidea cinerea. Next base: position 1,627,002 of record VZTI01005041.1, on the reverse strand, counting down.
CATACATGTACCTGTGTTAGCCTGACATTTGCTGTTAAAAAAAAAAAAAAAAAAAAAGAAAAGTTATACATTGTGGAGCAGCATAAAGAAACATTTTCAGGTATACAGATTTCCCTTACAACTTGGGAAAAATTAAGTCATTATGTTTAAGAACTATATTATTTTTCATCTGTTCTCATGTTTGATGCTGAATCTGTATCCCTAGCCTGAAATGATGGGTTTGTGGGTTTAGGAGTTTTGGTGGGTTTAGGTTTCTTTAGAATGGAAAATACCTATGAAATATATCAAAAGAATTGTATTAGGTTTTGAATTAGTCTTCCATTCTTACTGACAGTACATTAGGACAATTGTCCTCTCTATTTTGAAAGGATGAGAAATGAGAAAGAGCAACTCCTGTGGCTTCACTATGATAGATTCCGTAATCTTCCATGGTTTCATAATGATTTACAACTTTTTTTTCAGATGCATATGTGTAACTCTGGCTTGAGTTCAATCGTATCTGTATTCAGTTATTGAGTATGCGGTCCCAGATTCAGTCACCTAAGGAACTCCGTGCAGTCAGAAGGAAACAGTCATTCCCAAGATGATCCACACCTTTGTGAAAGAAGTGGTGTTTATCTTCCTGCATAGGCTGAGAGCTTAAAGGAACCCAGTAAGTTATCTGTACCCAGAAAAGACAAACCCACACAAGACGATCTTCTAGGCGACCCTGTCTTGGAAAATCCTCTGTTTGAGAAAAAGCGTCTTCCAACAATGTGACAGATGTGCTGATGAGAAGACAAAGCACTCTGTGCCTTGTTGTTTGGGACGTCATGGGACTCATCTCTCCATCTCTGGAAAGAGAAAGAAATCATGACAGTTATCTAGCACTGAAACTACTGTGCCTGTTTAAAAAAGCATGAGTCCTTGCTAAAAAGCTATACCTTCTCACTGCTCCCTGCACAGATTTGAACTGCACTTGCTCAGTATTTGGATGTAACATAGGGGGAGTTGGCTGCAATCTCTACATTAGCTTGCTAATACCTTATGATTATAAAAATGCTTTTGCAGACTTTATTTAGGAAAATATGCTCCCCTGTTGTTTGCATGCAGTCTTAAATGACCGCAGAATTTAATTCTTTCAAGTTCAGGAGGCAACTTTTCCTTATTGGGTAAAATGCTGCTCTGATCTGAGTGACCATTGTGAAGTACTGCATATGTTCTCTATCCTGCTCTTGTATTTCAGAATCGGCTCTGCTGAACAAATGCACAACATAGATCAGGAAAAAGCAAGTCTTTCTAGCCCAATAAAAAGAAAAAAAAACAGTCTAGAAGACTAATACCAAAAAATCATCTACACTTGACCTTAACCTAAGTCTAGTACTTCAAAGTTAAGCGCTCAGTTTTTAAGGATGTTTATTCTTCAAGGATTCTCCTGCCATACAGCCTTTAATTATATCCAGACAACAAAATCTTTAATTATATTGGATTTATAATACTTAATTATGCTTACCATGAATGCCTTCCTTACCAGGAAGTCTGGGGGACAGGAAAGACATAGGACTAGGCAGTGACTGACATTTTCACAGTGGCTTATTAGCAGGAAAAAAAAAACCAACTGGAAAAGTTGCCAGATGAATGCAGGAACAGAAGCGAAATAGTAGCTAAAGTAGCTGAATTTACACAAACCAACATAATTCCTTCATTGGTCTACCACATGTTGACCTGTTGAATCAGGGGCGGTCAAAGTCATTGTTAGGTGAGTTTGCAGACTGTTGCTTTCTTCGAGTTTTTTATTTCCAGACACTCATCTGCACCAGGTTCAGGCATCATTTTCAGAGCTCAGGCTCTGATTTGCTTAAAGATTTGCTGGTTCTTTTTTGGATCTAGCCTTTTGGCTTGGTTTCAGTTTCTCCCTATATTAAGTTTGCAAAATTTTGTGTTGACACTTATGCAGAACACAGTTGTTAACAGTGTTGAATGAAACAGAAAGCATTCTTCAATGAAAATAATAATTCCACACCATGTGCAACAACTAAGACATAGGACCATACTTGAATAATGAGGATGAAAATGCCAGCCCTGTCTTGTGAATTAGAGCCCTGCCATGAGAAAAGATATGCCTTACAGATTATACACAAGATAAAAAACTAAGATATCTGAAGCAACTAGAAGTTTGGTATTAATCAAGTTTGGCATGCCTGCCTTAGCAACAATAAACCCCCACTTTCAAAGTCACTTGTTAGGCTGTATTAACTATGAGGATTGAAACATATTTTAAAGTATTATTCAAGCGACTGTCAAAATCAATTTCTTTTTGTCATGTTTACTAAGGAAATTAGGCTTATATGAGTGCCCTGTCAATTTTCCTTGTCTCTTTCCTGAACTCCTGACCAACATCAGCCAAATTCAGCAGAGGATTCTCAAATGTATCACATTGCCACAGATTTTGTGCCAATAGGAACACAAATTGATGAGTGCCAAATCCAAGAAATTCCGTAGTGTAGTAGCAACTAGTCAGCAGAAGATCAGGGTGCTGCATGTCTTTGGTCTTCTGTTTTTACAAAGTTGCATTTTGAGCAGCTGCTTGTTGATCTATTAAGCGCCATGCAAACGGGCATGGATTTAGGGAGACGCTCATGAGTCTTCTGGCTACCCAGTGGCACCAGCCAGGGCACCAAGGGGCTCTCATGCTGTGTCCCCTGATTAGTTTCACACACTGGGGCAGTCCTTTCCTCTACCCCTCCTGCTTATTGACACATTTTGGGAGACTTTGGAGTGCCTTCTGAGAAACATCTTTCTCTAGCATGGTCTCTCACAGCGGTCTCTCTCGAGGTTTCTTATTTGGGGAGGTGGGTGGGGTAGTGTGGTATTTTTATTTTAGGTGAAAACACTCTCTTAAATTTATATAGGTCCTACAGTGGCTTTAGTGTCCTCTTTGGCAGTCTTTTATTTGGACATGAGCATTTTGTTTCACATGGGAATGCCAGACTAAGTGTTCAATCCTTACAAATTGCAGTTCTAGATTAACAATAATAATGATATTTACAATGCATTCACAATGAACCTGGAAGTCATGTACAGTTTGTGCAAACAGGAGAAATGTCATTCGCCTGCACCTGCCTCGCATCTGTAGTTGTCCAGAAGATGAGGGCTATATCCAGTCTTCAGAAATAGCTACCAATGGCCATCATCCAGGGCTTAAGCTTATACTAACCTTGAAGTGGTGGAAGCTGCAAACAAATCTATATTGAACTGGAAACAGAGTGTGCACTTTGAGCTACTACGTCTGTCTACTTAAGTCAAATTATCAGGAGTATCAACCCTATTAAAAGCAATGAATAAAACAGGTGATAGTATTAGAAAGTGATAATTCTGAATTTGCCATTAATACAGTTCATAAATAAGGTCCCCAAAAGGCTGATATCAGGAAGCCAAAAATCACAAAAATCTTCTCCAAAACTTCAAGTGACAGATTTACGAAAGAGGACTGTGGTAAAATCTTGGTGGGGAGGAATATGAATTTTTAAATCTAATTTTGGTTCTCTTTGGAGTGATCTGAGAACTAGAAGACAGTGAATCCTTTGGAAAAGGGGATTAGTAAAAGTAACACCCTGAGAGAGTCTCAGACTTAATCCACATGCCATCAGAAACACTGCTCCATCACAGCCGCAGCCCATTAATGATACACTCAACAGCTGCACAAAACCGTGCACTACAAACCAAAGATTGAGAAGTTCCACACCACCTTATTAATTTAGACACACCTGCAGATACAAATATATATATTCATTTTTATACGGAAAGATACATGAGCATCATACAAAGCAGTTACAAAACAGATACAAAGCAGTACTGGCCTTTAAACCGGCCACTGTGTCTGCTATTCAAACCCCTTGGGACCGGCGAGAGGAGCCCNCGAGAGGAGGGAAGTCAGTCACCTGGCGGTGAAGGACAGTAAAACAGGGACGGAGAGGGAAATCTCTGCCTCTCTCTCCCTTCTCTTCTGCAAGAAATCCACCTCCTGTTTTCCTCCCAACTCTTTCAGCATAACCTTCAAAGAAGACCATACCTTACAGACTTTCTTTTATTATATATATGTGTGTGTGTATATATACATTATTATTATTATTATTATTATTATTATTATTACTGAAAGACTATCTTTAGCTGCAAAACAATTTTTGAACCTATGCAGGACTTGGGGGATTTTGTTATCTTGCCAGCGAAATTGTTCATCGCTAATGTCTTGCGCTCACAGGGTGCTAAATTAGCTACCAGACTACTCTGGTAGCATGACGGAGAAAGGCTTTTATCATAGACTGTTCTCTTCAGTTTGAACACATTTGCTTGAAATTTGCTGCATGATGCTGTCCGGGGAAGCAGGATTTTTTTCTCGGGATACAGCGATTCGCCGGTTTCTGAGCTTATTGCAGAAGAAGAAAAATAATCTTTAAACTGAGTGGATTTGGGTG
>VZTI01005041.1:1555233-1621966 GCA_013397865.1 Struthidea cinerea | reverse complement strand
GGCGCGGAGCCGGGCGCAGCCGCCCCGCGGCGGGGGGGAGAGCGGGAGGGCGGCTGCCCCAGCCGAGCGCGGCTTCCCTTCTGCCGGTGCGGCCCACAGCATCGTCATGATAGTATTAATAATAATAGTGGAGGTGATGATGGTAGTGGTGATGGCACTGCCCGTGTGCTCTCGACATTGCACGAGCACTGGGGGCAGCGCCGGGGACAGCCGGGAGGAAGCGGCAACTGACCCCCGGCGTTCCCGGCAGAAGTTGGCTCTGAAGCCATTCTCGCCTGGGCATCTCCTCTTCTTCCTCTTTCTCCTCCCCTTGCCGCCGGGAGCGACGGGGAAACCCTTCTCCACCCCTCCACCCCCCCTCTCGGCTTGCCCCCAGCGCGACGTCCTGTTCCCCCAGCCGAGCGAAGCTGAGGCAGCGGCGGTGGGATGTCGGCCCGCTGGGCCCCGGCTCGGGGGCCGCTGGAACAATCAAACTTTGCATTAGGACGATGCGATCTGGGAGGATTCTGCTCCCCCCCCGCCCCCCGGCCCAGCTCGGGCTCCCTCCCCGCTGAAGGAGCATGCCTGAGAGCGCTGAGCATGCTCCTTTGCGGAGATAGAGCCTTCCTACACCTGCTGCCAAGACCCCCCCCCCGGCCCTGAGCGGAATTTGGCTCAAATCATCATCATCATCATATAAATCTCTCTATCAATCTATACGCGGTAAAGAGGGTGGCTGGCTCAAGGAGGCAGCGGAGAGGGACCGGGCGCATGGGGCGAGCTCAGCGGAGCCGCCGGGCCGGAGTGAAACGACGGCCGAGCCGGAGGGGCGGGACACACATACACCTCGCCGCGGTGGCGGCGAAGGTAGCGCTAAAGAAGCGATGAGAGAGGCAGGGGAAGATAGCCTTCCTTCATCCACAGCCATCCGCGGGACACCCTCTCAGGGCGCCGGCTTCCCCGCGGCCGCGGAGAAGGGCTCGCCTCCGGGAAGGTAAACTGGCGAGCGCTGAAGGGCTGCTGGGGGCTCCTTTCCTTTTCCTATAAACCAGAGGTGAAAGTACTGAATAAATATATTCACTCCCCAGACTTGCTCGGAACTCTTACTAGTCTCCCCAGGGAAAGGCCCCCCAGGACTGTAGCGCTGTTTGAGTATTTGAGGTGACGGAAGCGCAGGAGAGGAAAGACGATAAAACGATTTGCTTGAGAACCACTGACCCTCACAACGCTTCCAGGGCTTCCCCGCCGCAAACGCTGCTTGCCTGAGCTGCCGGGGAGTCCTCTCCCTCCTGCCTCAGCCTTCACAGGATTCACAGGAGACAGCTGGTGCGGGAAAGGCGAAAGACGAGTCTTCCGATTAAGGGGGGGAAAAGTTGTATTGTACCGGATTATTTTTAAAGGGTCTTTAAAGGAGATACGTTTATGCTACAAGAGGGCAGCATTTCGCGTGAATTGTCCGTAAAGCCTGAGGCACGTCCCGCTGTGAGCAGGGCATCCAGCCTAGGCTGAAGAGCAGGGGCTTTCTAGTAATCCCGTAGTTATTTGCGCTGCAATTAGGACTCGTGTTGCAGCGTGTAGAGGCTGAGCGACCTTGAGCAAAGAAACAGCTAAGAAGTAAGCGTTGGAACTTTCATCGTCTCCTTCCTACCCCTTCCGCTCGTAAGGACAAGAAGAGCTTCCAAAGGAGGCATTTCTGCAGATGCTGTTAGGGTCTGGGCAGCTCTCTGGGAGCAGCCGCTTTGGCGCGATGCACTTCCTGGCTTTCCCGGGTGTTTTATTGATGTGTGGCTGCTGGGAGAGATCCCAGGCACCGTCAGGAGCGGGAGCCGGCCCCTCCGGCCGGCAGGGGGTGGTGCGGGCCCGGCCGCCAGCCCCGCGCCAGCCGGGAGCGGCTTCCCGCCAGCAGCGCTGGGTGTGCCGAGCCGCGGGGCGAAGCGGCTCCATACCTCGCCCCATTCAGCACGGTGGGGTTTCCTCGCAGTGCGAACCGTCCAGCCACTCTCCCACCAGCAGGAATACAAGGTGGGGGGCAAAGCTCTTGGGGGTCTCGGAAGTTCCCAGCTGATGACCTTCCCGTAATTGGGCACAGTAAAGAGCATCTCCCGTACTGCTCCAAGTCGTGAAAGCGTTCATCAGTTTCTGCGTAGTTTCAGGAGAGGTGAAGTGCTCCACTCCTTTTCCCCTGGGCCGACACAGCTCCTTGCCAGACCAAAGAGGGCACACAGCAGGCAGCCAGAGGTCCTGAGGTGTTGAGTGGACTCTATCACACCAGACTGCATGGAGGGGTCGTGTCAAGAATGTCAAATATGGTTGTAGCTTGTCGCAGCAGAGCTTGCCAAGAATTTTGGAAAGAGGCTGGACACTTTCTTGATACTGGGTTTCCTCCATTATGACACATGTATGCCAGTAAACATCAAAAAGAATAGTGACAACTTCCCTACGAATAAAAATCAAATGTGTTGTCTCTAAAGATGATAATAATAATGACACTGAAAACGTATACTCTGTTATATATAAAACTTCTATACACCTCAAATCAGGCATTAAATACAAATTCAAAATCTCTATATTACTTATTGTATTGATTATAATGAATTCTGAATTATTTATCTTGATAACAGACATTTTGAAAGGTGATTTTGTGAAAAGCTCAACAGGTATCATGTGTGCAACACCTGCTAAGGAAGGTAGGTGTGCTTCCCCTTACTAGTCCATGCATGAAACCCTGAAGAAAGTAATCAGTATGGAAAACAGACTGCTTGTCCAGAGGTTTTGAGCTGTTCTGGTTTCCCTTTGATCTACCTCATCTCTCTCCTCTGACTTTTTAACTCACAAGCCTATGGGGTTTTTGTTTTAAAGGAATGGTACTGAAAACACAAACTAAATAATTCTGTCATAGTTGCACTGTCATCTTGGGTTTAGTGTCGTGAAGGGCTTTCTGTTACCTAAAGCATATGCAAGTCTATACCTACATTTTGAACCTACATGAAACTGGTTGGTTTGTATGAATATTATGCATTTTATAGGGCTCTGTAGTTTGTATGTGTGTATAAAAGATGACAAATTAACTTACTTTGCATTTAGTGTATTTAAAAACTATGTTGAGGCATGTAATTGCTTGAAATTGTCTGAGCGTCATTTGCAAAGAAGAGTTGGGAGGCATTTGTGTTTGCTGGACGCTGTTGACTTGTGATTTGCATTGACATTGGATAGATTATTACAGATTTTGTCCTTCACATTTGCTCATTCATTTGACAAGATAATTCCTCTAATGTGTATCATGACCGTTTCCCTTACATTTGTTTAGCAACCACAATTTGTGTACAGTCTTAGAGGGAGAAAGTATTCCTTGTAGTGTGTAAACCACTGACACTTCTCTGGAGGAAAGTTGGTTTGTAATTGAATGTATGATAACAGTGAGATTATTAATATGATGGATTAAAAAACATCCTGGAAGCTATTTATTACTTGAAGGCACTGGTTCAGTGAGAATTCTTCATTACAATCCCAAGATTTTTGATTAATAGTGTGCTTAAGTGTCTTGAAATTACCACTTTTAATATGCAAAAGAATTAAACACTTTATTTCTTAGGCTTGCACTTAACTTTATTTCTGAATCATATTGTAAATATTAGCTGATTTTTTTTTTATTCAGCTCATGAGAGAATATATATAGTGTGTTTACAGTTTTACATTTCCTGGTGATATAAAACTAGTGACTTAACGTAGCATGAAACTGGTCACAGAAGAGGTTTTTGTGACAATTCCAGTGCAGTTTATGTAATTTGCAAAATATCTGATAAAGAAATTCAAACAAGGAAACCACGAAAGTTTAAACAAGGGTTGTTTTGTGGTCTTAAACATGTAAATCACTTCAGTATTTAAAAACAGGAGAACTAATACCCTGAGGAAACCTGTAATTTTTTATTTATTTATGTTTTAAAAGAAGGAGCCAGGGAAATTCATGTGCTTGGTGTGGTGTGGGAGGACCTTTTGATGAGATTAGGTAGGTGGTTTTATTTCTGTTTAAAGTCAGTCACTCCATAATGGAAAGTGTAGTACTCTATAACACTCAACGCACTCTTATGAAAGTCTGTTTCATTTATTCAAGTCTTCTGCTTGGGACATGGACATCTTTGTGTGGATATTAAAGGATTTGTCTTTTTAATGCAAAACCTTCTCTCTCCTATCCTTCTTTAGTACATCCCTCCAAGAAACCTTCGTGGTTTACTAGGGTCCTTTCAGCAATACTCAATAAAGATAATTAACCTTTGCATTCACAGTCAAAGCATTCATCTTTTAAACCATTCTTCATGGAAGGTCAAGCTGAAATGGTTTTAAAGTAATATACATGCAAATTTCTTTTCTCTGTGTTCCTATTGTGGGATTTCTTCTCCATCTCTCAATATGTATAAAGACTAGACAGAGTCCAGGAGGCTGGAGAGAATTCTATGCATAAGATATAGTTGTTCAGCAGACATAGAAAAAAGGTCAAGACAATGGCAGTGCTCTCGCTATACACTTTAGAAATCATTCCTGTACTATCACTGCAGAGAATCCGTATAACCTGTGGCCGAGCTTTTTGACATTCCACATTACAGCTTTGCTAAGCTCAACACTCTTTAAATGGAAAATGGAAAATCTGAAGGCTTGGTTAAAGGGAAAAAACCACTTTGTCTTCCTGTTCTTCACGGTTTTGGGGAAAATACTGTGTTTTCCTCTGCCACTTATTTTGCACTTAAAAAAAAAAAAAGATGAAAGAGATTAGCAAGACATTTCTTTCTTGCTGAAAGAAAGTGTGTGATGCTACTGTAATTTGGGTTGTTTCTATAGGTCTGAATGTAAGATTTGGAGACAACGTATAATTCATGCTAGAGCCTTTAAAAGATAAATCTCTAATGTGAAGACATATTTGTGAGTCCCAGTCATGCTTTCCTATGACATTCCTTAACCTTTTGGAGGTTGATACTGTTTTCCCATCTTCCTGATAAGGCCAGGAGTAAGATTGCTTGTAAATCAATCTTTACTGAAAGTCAAGTGTTATGGCAAAAATGTCACAAGAGACATTGCCTATGAAATCATTTCACCTTGTGGTATTTCATATAGATTTTGTAAATCCATATCTAACATAGTTTCTATGTCCTCTAAAGATACAACATTCCAAAGGACAAGGATAAGGATTCAAATAACAATAATAAAAAAGGCACTCTGAGTTAGGAGTAGACACTTTTTTTACTTTGACATGGAAGTTCCCCATAGGGAAAGCACTGTCATTTTCTTTTCTCCTTCAAAAGAAACCCGGAGAATATGGCTTAGAAGTTGTACTATTTCCTTTATTTTGAAACACTTTGTACATTTAAAGAGCTTACAGAAATGTTCTTAACGCCCTGTAGTACTTTTGACTGCAGCCATGTAAAATGCGCTGTAAAGCCAGAATTACTTAACAGTCCAAGAAGGAAGACACATTTATCTACTAAGCCATCTGATCCTTTGCTAATTCTTAGATATGACATGTTAACTCTTTGATCCTCAACAAAACCCTTCTTTGTGAAGAAAGATGTTGTGAGGTTGCTATCCACAAGCACTGGGTTTTGTTCCTTGTCACAGGAAGGAATGACTGTTGGCTAAGCCACAACAGTGAGAGACACAAAATGTGAGGCTTTATTCTCAGCAGTATTACTGCAGCTAATGACACAAGGCCAGATTTACAGAGGTACTGAGTAAGTCAAAGCAAGCTTCTGGTGTTCAGCAACTTTAATAAAAAAGTGTTCTTTCTGTACCTACCTTCTTATACCTCTAGCTAACACATTAAGGAGGATTGTGTGATATAAGCACTGTGTATTTGCGCTGTTTGAAAAGGAATAAATGAGGACAGAGTATCTTTCTGCAATTTAAAATTAGCAGTACTTTGTTGAATCACTGCAGTTAGATCAGTAAAAGCACATCAGTGATACGCCTAAAAATTGGTGCCATAAGCAGTAGAAAGCCTCAGGCATAAAAATCTGGCCTTCAGCCATATTTCTCTGTTGTAGCAGTTCTCTTCAGTTCATGTGGGCAGCATGGTCTGGAATTTATAGGTTCTACCTTCCTGCTCCTACAACTCTTGAACAAATTATGTTAGTAAACAGAGGCTGCCACTACTGAAAGCCTTTCCAATTTGTATTAAGGTAATTGTGTATATTTAAGGGTAGCACATAAAGTGAAAACAGAATTAATTTTAATTTGTGCTTTCTAAATGCATTGTTCTTTGTACAATGATCAGGGTGGAGATTACAGATTGTTGGATCAGGTCCACAAAGGCATTTTTGTTATTTTCGCTCTTCAAGATTGGGGTTGATGATACTTCTGCTTCTCAGTTATGTAGGTCTTCTTCTACACAAAACTTTTCATAAGTTATTTTGTGTGGGATTCAAGAAAGGGGAAGAACTTCCTAACTTTATATTTAACACAAGCAGTGAAATTGCCCACATATGCTGGGACCTGTAGTTGAGCAAATAATGCTGTAAGCCACTGTAATTACGGAAAGCATTCTTTCCAAATGAAGTTAATTAGTAATACTAAATTATGTTATTTCTAGTTAAAGCTAGACTGCACCCACAAAGCACTCTGTAAAAAGCTCTGCCCTTTAACTGATTGGAGACAAGTGTATGAACTGTGTTGGAGGAAGGTTTTGTCTTTGCTTAACTTAGACTTACATTTAATGAATTTCCAACATATGTGAAACAAAACCAAAAGTAAAAAATCAATAGAGCCTTTGCTGATTTATGAGCTAGTAAGTTTCTGAACATAGATCAACAAATATGACAAGGGTTGAAAGGCAATCTAAAACTTCATGAGCTATAATAAAGGGGAGGAGAGCTAGTTGAATTAAGCCTCAGAATATGGGTTTTACATCGCCTTCAATTTAAAGCCTTATATTGGAAAGGGTGTTAAATCTGAACTCAGAAAGGTGCTTGGCTGCCACACATCCAGCCTGCCTGCTCTGTGCTGAGGGGGGTCAGGGCTGGGCAGCCCCCCTCTCCACTCTGTCTTTTCTGATTGCACTTGAGGCTTGGGCAAAAACATGGTTTGGTTTTAAGTAGCTTTGGAAGTAGTCAAGCCATTACCTGGTTCACTATGAGAGTTCCAAGTCCTGTTTTGCAGGAACATTTATTTCCCTTAGGAACTGCTACAGGGAAGGTGCCTACAATGCAACAGACACTCTGTCCTGTAAAGGAATCCACAAAGACCCCACTTCACCCACAAGGCACGAAGCGCTTCAGTTTTCCCTGGTCATGCTGCTTAGGCACATGAAACTAATTACACATTCGCTTCCATATTTCCCATCTGGACTAAGAGGAGTATTTTATGATTTATCCTGCTTTAGGGCCATTGATATCCATCCCCCAGATATACTGAATTCTCCTGGGGACCCCAATGAGGGTGCTCAAAAGTGATTTCTTTGCAAACATGAGTTTAACACACGATAGTGACCCCAATGGGTTTCACTGGGTAAGCAGCCAAATGAGGTAAAAAATGCCTGGGTCTTCCTTTTAATGTGATTTTTTTTTTTACTGTTAGCATAAACCACATATATTTTAAACAGTAAAAGAAGACTGTAACTCAGCTTGGAAGAGTTGTTTCTATTTTGAAGAAAAGATTGAGCCAGTTTTATGTATTCAAAGTGATTGCTTGGTCATCACAGTCCTGTAGAACTTCTAAAGATGTGAATTGCAGTCTGTACAGAAAATTCTGCCTAGGTTGTAAGGCTTCAGGAGATAAGTAAGAATTCAGGCTGTGCTTTTTTTTTTAACTTCTTCTTTTTTTTTTTTTTTTTAATTTTTTTTTTCTAATTCAAGATCCTCCCCGGNTTTTTTTTTTTTTGTAATTTGTCTTTGCTAATTCAGGAGTCTCCCTGCTGAGCAGGCTGGCTGTTGTAAATCCCATTCACCACATAATATATGTGTGATGAAGGAAGTTGAATGATCCATGCCTCAATAAATGGCAGAGAGAATTTCAGCATGCATTACAAAAAGACTGGAAGTTTTTCCAAGAAGATTACTTAGCCTTAAAGGTGAAACTCATGGCATCATTTATCACTTGAAATAGTTTGAAAATTAGCTCTGAATAAGTACAAAGTAGGAGACACTCACTATAAAAATCCATTCCTCCAAAAAGACACAAAATCTTAATCCTCACAGAAGTTTAGAACAGTTCAGGCAAAAACAAGAAGACAAAAATTGGGATCAAGATCCTTCTGTGGTTTTTTTTAGCTTGAGTCATCACCAACAGATGGTAAATACTCCATAGAAATCACTCAGCTGAATTACTCCAGTTTATGGGGTTCTTAAGGCATCTACCCTTAGTCCTAACCTCTAATACTCTTTGTCAGAACCTCAGTTCCCTCTGAAGGTTCTGACAGGTACCAGCATACAGGCTTGTGTGTAATGATGCATTTAGGTACAGTACCTGATATATAAATATTGGTAATAATTGTCTTCCCTTATATTTCTTCTGAAACAACATGATTTAGTCCTAGCACAAGACTGCCTAGCTGTGTCAAGCTTTATAGGTTGTTGCAGAAATAGCTAGCAACAAGCTGGTATTGACTGTCACTTCCTGTAGGACTTGAGTTGACATCCTCTATTTCAGATACACATCAGTTTAGAAATACTCTGTGTGACGTTTCCCAATGATTCCTGCAGTTGAGCAGACATGAGATGAATGCAAAAACTGTCCATTGTATAGACTCATGTTACCACTTAATCTTCACGCAGAGAAAATTATTCTTCCATTTCATCAATGTTTTATTAGATTTTCCTGAAAAAGCTGGCAGAAGAATATATTTCTTCAGAGGACTAACAGGTTACTTAGTGTGTGCTGTTTCCCCAGCACTGGCATTGACACTGGCATTTCTGTAAGTATATCTTGTTTTCAGGGGAGTGAGTTACTATTTTTAGAATTAATCTCATACCTTTCTTTGTTTCTACCCCAACTCACTAGGTGCGAGTATGTGATTTGAAAATGATCTATTTGTTCAGAAGAGACCTCTCCCTAGTTAAGCTCCCTGTTTTGTTCAGTATTATTTTATATGAGGTAGATAACATTCACTGTTCATGCAAAGATGTCTGCTCAGTCTAGTGAGACCACTTGCACTATTGCTTAGTAAAATAATGAGATTTTGAGTAGTGTCTCTGTGTCTCATGTTAAAATTTCCATCATACTGCTGACAGGCATAAAACAGAAGGCACCCTTTGCTGAGCTGCTGTCTATCCTATTGAACTCGGACTTTTGCAAGCCTTGATCAATGAATGAATGTACCTAGTAGGCAGAAAATTGCAGCATGATGAGCAGGGCAAAGAGGGAGCACTAGGAGAGCTCTGCTGAAGCCTAGCACCTGATATGTCAAGAATTGTAGATTATATTGAGTAAAAGTTATTTTGGTTTTGGGCATATGCTGCTGCATCAGACTACAATGCTTTATTTTGTAATAGACATGCAGACCTTGCCAAAGCACTTTTAGAATAGCCAAGTGGAATGTAAAGATTTGAAGCTGAAAGGGAAGGCTGAGGGGTGCAATAAAAAATGACAGCACAGTGGCAGTGTGCTGAGGTGGTGGCAAACTGAATCAAAAGGTCTGTATGGCTCTCTGCACTGTTACTGGTGCCTCATGGACATATCTTAATTATTCACAGGCTATTACTATACTTTGCAATTTTTAAGACATAGCATAGCCCTGTGTTTTGTGCTAGTATTACTATTTAGTAAGTAATGTGTCTGTGGCATATGCAACATATAAAGCATGTGGGAAAAAAAGAGTGAAATTTATTTGTAGAGGTGCTAGAAAACTCAAATAACTTACTCAGAAAATTTGTAGGAAGCCCGTGTCTGGGGACATGGGCCTACATAGGAGGTGACTGGGCCAGAAAATCTCAGAACCCATGAAAGCAGATGAAATTACTGTCCCGATGGAATGTTACCATTGAATTGGTATGCAATGTGTTTTATGGTTTACTTGCAGTTGACAAGGCATCTTTGTGCATGGACTCTTTTACATTTTAAATTACGGATTTCTTTAATAATTGATAACAGTGCCAAAATATCCTATAGCATTGATAGGCACTTCATGCATCTTGTGAATCCTCCCAGATAAAGCCAGTAGCATGAAGAAGGGAGAGATAACAAGATGCAAATCTACTGGCAGAAGCCAACAGCACAATGTGAGCCAAATGAAGGTGCCTTCCACTGTCTTACCCAAGTCAGTTCAATACAGCACTGTGCTCTTCTCTTGCGCTCATTTGACCTGCCAGCCAGTTGCACAGATTGACAATTCTTCTAGCAGAGATAAAGTGCCATAAATTTTAATTTTAGGGGACCCGAACACTTTCAAACGAGATCCAAAGTATAATACAGCTGACTCAGCAGTGGTGCAGACGTATTAAGCTCTGTTGGGGGGGCTGGCAGTGGCAGCTGGCAGCTGGAGCATCTTAGGCTGGATCATCCCTCACAAAAAAGAATGGTGGTAACAGTGTTAAGTGCCCGTTCTGCATATGATTTTTTCCAGATATGTGTATGCTGAGTTGCCACTATTGATATTATTCCAGAATTTGGCCCAAGAATCATGGCGTAAGATCAGATGTTTGGATCACAATACACAAATCGCCTGCTTGCTGCAGACGGTTATGATGGCAGTTCTATTTCTTGCTTTTTTTTATTATTTACCTTAATTTTTTTTCTTCTAAATGGATTCTTCTAAATCTTGTAAATGGAAAAAAAAATTGTGAAATTTTCACTATGAAAATACTGTTTTCTACATGAGGAAGTGAAATACTTATTTCCAGTTCAAATAAACCCTATTTTACCTTACCTTGCAATGATTTAGTGTTCACTCATATATATTTTTACCCCACTAACATACAAAGAATTGTTTTTTATGAAATTAATTATCTGAAACAGATTTAAATGTAACTGTAAAGCATAAAACAAGAAACAGGAAAACAGAGTTAAACTTTTAAGCCAATCAATTTTATTCCGAACACAGCAATTGCTTATGCTGTCAGCAGGAATAAAGTTTACTGCTGTTGGAAACTTGTAAAAAGTCAGATGTGTTCCTATAAAATGCTTTGTCAACTGCAAGTAAAACAGATCACACATTTCAAGAACCAAACATCTCCTTATTTTAGTGTCTATAAGGTTTGTGTTCTAATCACCTGCTCAGAAGTAGTTACAAGAATGTGAATCGAACAAAGAGAAGGAAATGCTATATTCCTAAATGGCAAAGAAATCCTGCTTATTGACCTTCGGAACTGCCTCAGCCAGAATACACAGGATTCAGTTGTTTATCTAAGAGGTAGCCAAGACATGCCTATATTCAATGCTGAACTAAGATTAATATGGATGTCTTTGTAATTATTACAGTGAATAAAACTAATCCTTATATCAGTACAAGTTGTATCACAATTAAGTCTTAATGACAGATACAATCCCAGCTTTTTATTGAAAAAATACCTTCTATGAACCTTTCAAGGGAAGAGAAGACAGGAGGAGGAATAATTATTTGTCTGCTCAATTTCTTCTATTTTAATCTAGAACCAATTAAAATAACTAATTTTTTAAAAATCTACCTTTAAAAATATACCTTTGAAAAGAGAGATAAAATTATAATGCATCCCTCATGTAACCATCTGTATCAGTATCAGTTTGATGGGTCGTTTGCTTCTATTGGTCCCTTCTGAAAAAACAAAACATATTAAAACCTCAAAGCTGTAAACTTTCACAATCCAGGGCTAAGGATGAGATGGTAGTGCTGTTTACTGGGATAAATCAGGTGCTACTAACAAAATTTCAATACCAAAGGGTAATAGTATCATCATCAGTAGCTCTTGAAAGAGACGTGGCTGCCTAAAGGCAACTTAATTTTAAACACTGAGAAAAAATAGTTGGTGACAAAATACCATATCACAGCATCATAGGATAGTTCAGATTAGAAGGGACCTTTGAAAGTCATCTAGTCCAACCCCTCTGCAAAGAACAAGAACATCTTCAACTGGACTAGGCTGCTCTGGGCCCCATTGAACCTGACCTTGACTATTTCCAGGGATGGAGCAACTACCACCTCCCTGGGCAACCTGTTCCAGTGTTTCACCATCCTCTTTGTAAAAGACTTTTCCTCATGTATTGCATCAGGTTTTTAAGAAATTTAAAATTTGCTTCTGGGAAAGACTTTTGTATCCTCTCTTCTCTAGAAAGGCAAGATCTGTTTGAGACATTTGCTTTATCTGCACAATTAAAGAGAATAGCATGTTCTGTTTTCCAAATACATAACCAGGAAAATAATTATCTTCAATAGCTTGCAGTTGATATGGATAAAGAGGACAAAACATAACTAGTATACTACAGGGTTTTGATTCTGTTTTTTTTTTTTTTTTTTTTCCATTGCTTTTTTGTACTTTGCCTCGTCTGATTTAGCTTTGCAGCTCTTCAGTAGTTTTCTGAAAAATTTCTCTATATAAAAGATTTTTGCTGGGCAATCTGCTGATTTAAGGGACTATGTTAGCTGAACCAAAGCCATCTTTCTCTCTGAATTCTGCTTTCCTCTAAGTATAATCATTCAGTCCTCTTCTAAGAAGTATACGTATTAAAAAGTGTCTATATGTACGTATAGGGCCATATGTGTGTACAGCTTTTATAGGACTGTATTTTTCACTTTTTCGCATTTCAAGTTTTTAAACTTCTTTTTGACAACAGTGCTATAAGAGGTGTGCTATTCTTGATTGGCATCTGATTCATAAGTGCTCATCAGAACACTCATTAATTTCAGTAAAAAGAGGGAATATTTGCTGAGATTTTCAAGACTTAAAAAGATGTGCCCTGTATTGTGATATGTTTTTAATAGAAGAAATAGTCACAGAAACAGGTGGGAAAATTTTTCCTATGTCATGAGCAGTGAGATCAGCACCAGATTTATGCTCATGGTCCTTGTTGCTGTCTAGAGGCTTTCTTATATACTCCTTCATTGATGGCAGCAGAAGTTCAATCAACACAGAACCAGGGCAGTGTGTGGGTCTAATTCCTGCAGCTCTGTGTGTGCATGTGACAATGGGCATTTTGTAGCCAAGAGGAAAACAACAAAGACAGTAGGCATCAAAATTCAAAGGTCTAAAAAATAATGGGCAAGGACACTTCAGTTTTTAGTAACTGCCATAGCCAATAATCACAGTGAGCATATTTTGATTTAATCTTTTCTCAGCCATTATCTTCCTGAACAGGCAGGGGTTCTGATACCTACCCACCTCCTGCTCTGCAGCAGTGCCAGGGACAGACTGACCCACGCTCAAGGGGAGGGAGGTGTTGAAGCGCAGTCCTGGCTTTGCTGCAGCCATCTCTCCCAGTGCTGCAGTGCCAGAGTTTCTTCAGCTGGCTCTGCTGCGAGAGCAGTTCCTTTCTACATTGTAAAAGTAGCTCTGCTGAAAAGACAGTGAGGTCTCAGGCCATATTAGTTTCTTATGATATCTGTAAAGAAAGGCAGTCCCTGTTGCTGTGCTTCGTTTGGCTTGAGTCCCACGAAGCATTTTCCTTCTCAGAAGACTAAGCTTCAGCTCAGCTTCAACTCAGAAAATCAAGCCCAGGCATATATTTTACAGCTTGTAAGTAGTTATAGTGGATGGAAGAACATGTAGGCTAGTCATCAAAATAAGGGGCAGTGTTACAGCTTTTGCAGCCATGTAATAAAAAATATTCTTTCCTTTTTTGCACTGAGCCACTTGCAGTCTGTAATACACCGAAAAGAGATTTTATGTTTCCTTTTTCCCCCTCAGTTTCTAGCATGGAAAACAAGTGCTCTGCTTCAGCAAGTGAATCCACCCATGCTTGTGATAACATACAGGCTGTGTGTGAGAATTATACCAATAATTACTGTTTCGAAGTGCTCTGCATGCAGATGCCACAATAGGGCATTGAGAATATATCAGTCACATAGTTACGGGAAACACAATAGGAATCTTTCTGTGAGTGAAATAATTATATTTTAGCCACGCTGGAACCAAATAATCTAGCTAGCTCTAAGTCTTTATTCACGTGTAAAACGATTATTTATGCATTGTAATGAACCCTTGTTTAAATAATTGTGCTGGAATATTCTATGAAAGTTTTTGAACAGTTCTGTAATAGCCATACTGTTGGGTGACAGCAGTATCACTAGTAACCTGCATAAGCATTTCTAACCATGTGCAAATTCATCCTTTATTCTACTGTAATTTTTCCCAGTGTTTTCACCTTTTATATATTTCAAGAAAAATTATCTTTACTTGAAATGCTTCCCCAGCACAAGCAGCTCCATGCATAGGTAAGGTAATCGTGTACTGGTGTAGGAGAGAAGTGGCACCGTGTGCTGTTCAAGGCCCACCTCTGCAGGAGAGTGCAGGAAGACAGAGTGGTTCAGAGGAGAGCCACAACACGGGGAGGATTGCTCTTTAAGGTCTGTTTGTCTGGAGAGGCACAGTGCTGGGTAAGGCAACTGGAGGCAGCTCTCAGAGATCTCTTGTGCCCATTTGAAATACTTTTAATGAGGTCCTTTAGCAAAGGTTCTTAAAACGTTTAAGCATAAAAATCCTCTCATAAACAGTAACTGAATAAATGAGAGGACATATATTCTTCTCCAGCAATGGAAATCGATGGAAATATCCCTGAATACTTACCCTGTCTTTATATGGTGTCTCCAAGTATCCATTGACCCTACAATGACCTATTATTTGTCTGATCTGCTGCAGCTGTTTTTGTGGTTATAAATAAACAAACAACATTGCTTCTAGTGCCTGCATGAGTATCTTGAAACAGGAACTTCATCAAAAATACCCCCCAGTGAAAAACTGAATAAGCTTGGCCTGTTTAATTTAACAAACAAACAAACAAACAAACAAAAAAATGAGACTTTATAGAATGCAGGGCAACTTCAGCATATTAAAGGACTTCATTGTAGTGGAGAAGGGCGTAATAATAGGTGCATAGGGCATGTACATATCCCCATCAGGCAAACATATTTATAAAAGGGAGCATGATTAGCTGCTGGAGTAAACTTACCAGGAAAGAGATGAATTGGCAGTCCCTTGATGTTTATGGGTTGAGACTGAATGCCTTTCAAGATAATATGCCTAAGGCAGTCATAAATTATGCTTCAGTCTAATTTATGTTACCAGCTTAATGTGAGTAAATAAGGTAAATGAGTGAAATAAACCTGTGACATTGAGAATAATCCAATTGTTCTCTAAGACATTAACTATCTGGAAAAATGGAGTACTCTCAAAGTCTCTGACTAAATCTTTAATAAAATGAAGCATTGTTTGCAAGTGCCATAAGCACATTTTCAAATGAGCTGCAGAGTTTTTAACATGTATATGCAGAGATTAATTTTCTCTCTTTTTATTTTGACCCAGGGTTTGTGGAAAAGATATACTGCACTTCTGAAGGTAGTGTATCCATGCCAAAATGAGTTCCATGGATGTGCTATAGCACCTTTGAGAGGTGCATAGGTATAGCATCCGAATTGCAGTCATGGCTTGAATTTGATTGCATTTGTTGTGAGAATCAACTTCTTCCTGACTTTTTCAGAAAAATTTAGTTGTACAAAGATTTAAAAAATAGATTTGTAGGATATATTCCTTAGACAAAAAGGCCTAGCATCTTTTGTTTGGAAAATCAACCCTCCTGTCCTTCTAGAAGCTAATAGAAAGTATTTTCAAATGGTAATAGTATTTTAGGCAGAAATCCAGAGCATTATATTTGCTGCCTGAGACTATAATGTAGGAGTTGTAATATATTCCCTAATTAAAAATATCATGCACAGCAGTGATTTTATTATTAATTTATTATCTGGACCATTGAACTAATCTGAAGAAAAGCAGCATTCTCAGGGGCACAAGTGAAGAGGTTCCTTTCTATTTTTCCAGCAAAAGGGACTTTATTTTCTGTTTGAAAAATAGGGACTTTCCATAACTTGCCACACAATTATTGTTAGATTTTAGCTAAATAAAGGCTATATTTCTTGTCTGAAGGAACATTCAGGATTACTTTTGTGATCTTTATGCTTTGTGGTATATGGATAATACTTAATAAATATAAATAAATAGGAGATTGAGAAGCAAAAAAAATATAGGAGATTGGAAAATAATGTATAAAATCTTACAATCCTTAACTGTGAGACTAAAGCTAATTTTCAATCATTTGAAAGAAATTGGAAGACATAAAGCTTAAAAATCAGAAGCAGTTTCTCTCTAGTTATTTTGTTGTTGCACCAAGCTTACAAGTATAGGCTTTTAGCTCACACATATTGTAAGTTTCTGTCCATGTCAGTGACAAGTGGAGTCAAGCTGTTACAGATTCTGGCTGCAGAGATTTGCCTGTGAAGCAGGTGAAGTCTGCAAGTCCCCAGTTCAGTCTCAAAGTCATAAATTGACACAATCTCCTAAATGACAGAATACACTTCTGAATACTGTATAGAATATATAGTGCTTAAAATCCACTATATACTTTATAACAATTTGTCCTCCTTTTCGATTGTATTGTGGGGTTTGCTGCATGATGTTGGTCGGTTCTTTCCTTAGGCATCTTTGCCTACCAATGCTACTGCTTTTGCTCTTCTGAACTTTCAGATGCTACCTTTATTTCAGTAACACTAAACTATAAAGAAGCAAGGTTTATTTCTTCTAAATTTTATTAGACCCGCTTTACCTTTTTCAGCCTTCAACCAGATCCTGGGTTTTGAATTTTTGTGGCTTTTTGACTACACATCTTTTAAATCTTTCCTACCTTTGCTCTCCAAAACCTTGAAATCAAGAAGTCAAAAATCTGTTTACATAGTAAAACATGCATTCCATTTTTAGTTTCTTAGTAAACTTGTAAAGAGTAGTACTGGAGATTCAGGACGAATAGTTTGGAAAACTGAAGCCTGAACCCTACAACTGGGCAATGCTGCAGTGACAACTGAGTGGTCACCTTCTTCAGATTTCCAGATGCTGAACCTCCTTTACTGGAATTAAAATAAAACATCAAGCATGTACATGTTCTCAGACCTCTTTCTTTTGGAAAACCACATTATTTGTATTGCAAAAATTTCTGCTCAGTTCATTTTACTGTATGTTTTTGTTGTACCATGAGTAATGTTCTTTACGTTATACTACTACTTCATTGGTCCATGCTACAAAAATAAATGTAATTATTTAATAATATAACCACATTAATAACAATGTGTATGTAGATGAGTTCTAATTTTGATTTTGTCTATCTGAAACCAATTCATGTTCCAAACTAATTCTTCCAGATTGTTTAACTCATGGCATGGTGCTTTATTCAACAAATGCAGCATAAAATGTAGACAAAGCTCAAAGGTAAACTCAGTGTTCCACTCTGCTAACAAAACTTACTTATTTATCTTAAAATTCTGAGCTGTTATACTTCAATAATTCCCTTTTACACCACAGAATATATCTAGAGTATTACACAGCATTTCTAAATTTTCTACGGAACACAACACAGAAATTGCATTGCCTTTTTATTTGCTGAGTTCTGTCTCACAAAGAAGTTATATGATACAGAGAGAAGATAGCCTGGAGCCCAGTGTACGGTTATGGCCTATAAGCACTTTGGTTTTTCTCACCATGAGCTTGCTAATTCACATATTGATTGGTGCTCACATATCATCACTGTGCCATTAGGAATCCAGTTACTCTATTCAAGCACAATTTCAGGAAGATTATCTCACCATACTTTCGGTCGACACAGGGTACTTTTCCTTTCCTTGAAGAAAGAAAGTAAGCCCATGCAATACTGGAATAGAAATGCTAGTTGTAAAAGGTTACACAGATACATGTGTACCAAAACTTTTTACAGTTTGTGTGCCAATAAAATTAAATAAGAAACTTATGTACATATCTCTTAAATCCATTACTACATACAGCTTTACCTTCAGAGAAAATCAGATTAAGCCATTTATTGTTGTCTAACACTAGGTCATAAACAGCAATTTTTTCCCTTCATGATAAAACAGCTTAATCCACTAATCCTTATGAAAAATGTAAATGTTTGTATTAGCCAATTAGAACAAGGCTTTGTTGTGCTCTTGTTCTCTTTCTCTTTCAATATATACCTGATCTATTATTCAATAGATTTTGTCTTTTACATTTTTTCTTTCTGTAACTTCACTTCTTGAAAATCCAGATGTATTTTCTAATTGAAACTAGGAAAAAACAAGTTTTATTTTGGCTGTAAATTTTAAGGAAGTGTTATTACTTTCAAGTCTGAATTTCTGTCTAATTTTTCTAATGGAATAGCCAATAGTTATTGATCGAAGGTTTGATGTTGTTCCTTATCCTAGCAGCCAAAATACACAAGTAATTGCAATGTCATCTGCATCAAGCTCCCCAAAATGCAAAACTGTGGTGGAAACTAATACCTTGGTGTGGTGAAATGAAAAATTCTTGCATAATTCTTATTAAAGCAAGGGAAGCCAGGGAGAATCATCTCAAAATGGTTTAAGATGATGTATTCTTTTATATCAAGTGAAAACAGAGGGAGGCATATCTGCCACTACTTTGGAGGAGATGTTTAAGATCTAAAACCATCTTGTTAATTGGTGATTTGGTCTGAAAAGCAGGATGCAGTTCAAGCAGGACAAATGGAAATTATTGCACTTCACTAAATACACAGCTGAGAAATGAAAGATAGAAACTGCCTAGCTAGCCAAAAGTTGCAGAAAAAAAAATTGAGATGTTTTATTGCAGGCAACACCAGTTGTCAAATTCATATTGTTGTAAGGGGAAAAAAACCCAACCAAACCCAGCAGCTGGTATTCTGGTTTGGCTATTGCACTTAAAGTGAAACATTGGCCAGCTGAAGAGACTGCAGAGAAAAACACGGAGAATGATAGAGGTCCAGAAAACACGACCTTAAGAGGAAGGAAATAATCCGCTTCCTTCATCCAGTGACATGAAGGAATGAGCTAATGTTGGAACAAGGGACTTACAGACATTAAGGCATATTTTTGAAGATATGGGGCAGAGTGAAGAGAGCTGTTGTGGAATATTCAACAATAGATGTTTTTATTGACTGGCCTACACAAAAGCCTGTGAGGGTGATTTTGGCACAGTTGATTCTGACTTAGGAGGAAGAAACAGACAAAGATCTTATGAGATATTTCCAGTTCAATTTTGTGTGATTAGTAAATGTGGGTATTCCAGCATGGAATTACATAAGAAAGAGTAATCTTAAAAAAAAAAAAAAAAAAGAAGCTAAGAAAACTTGCTACTTTTAATTATTTACACGTTTTTTAGTTTAGGAAGTTTTAATTTTTTTTTTTAATTATGACCCTCCTTGAATAGCTTCACTTCACCTTTCATACACTCTAATTCAGCTTATGCTTTGGCAGTTAAACTGACATAAAAAGTTACTGCACGTTTTTCCTACACATCTCTTTCTGCATGATAGGAACTAACCAAAGAAATCTATAAAGGCATTATTTGATCTTTCTCTGCATTCTTGCTTAAAACTTACCCAGGCTCTGAAACTTACCCAGTCTTCAGTAAGTTACGTCCTTGAATTTTTTTAGAAAAATTGTTATTTTGTTGTTCCATGGAGAGAACCCTTTCCCCCCTGCCTTTTCTGCATTTACTACTTGCAGCTCAACAATATGTCTTTAGATACATCAAGAATCTGAAAAATCTTTCAAAACACTCTCTCAGGCCAAATGCCAATGTTCTGGCAGGAATGCCCACTAGCTTTTATCAATATTGCTATAAAATCCAAGTCTCAGCTCACTTGAGTTTGAGTTTGTTTCTGTCAGCTGATTTATGTCTCTAGTCAAAATGTATTGAAAGCATAAAATGGAGCTGAATGGCCTTCAAAAAAAGTGGCATAAAACTGAAACTCTGAACATAGGTAAACATTTCTAATCTTACAGTCTCTTTCAGACTGCATTATTTCTACATTTTATTCTTCATTGGCCATGTTTTTAATCTCCTTAGGTCTTGCCACTTTAGAAAAATAACTGTTTCCTTTACCAGATTACCTTGGGAATTTAAATTTTCATATACTTTACTACAATTGACTCAAATACTGCTTAGAATTTAGATTGCCTATAATTTTCTATTGGGAAAATTCTAGAGAAATGAAACAAATGAAGGGAATTTCCAGTTGTCAACCTCTCTGATTCAGTACTGGCATCTAAATAACCCTCTCTGGATCTTTACCTTACTCTGTTCTCCCAAGGTCATTGTAGTTCTTTCCTTACACTGCACTCCAGCATCTTTGGAACTGGAATGGCAGCCCAGTTCTGTGTCTGTCATTCAAAGCCACACCCACCTCACATTTTCCCTATTTTGTACTTCATCTGTGTCCCCATGTTCTCAGACAGGAAAGGAGGTCCTAGAACTAAGTCCAAAAACTGTCTCTCATGCATCTCAGCATCTTCCATGCTTGCTCTTCCCTTCACATATTTTGTCCCAGGTACAACTCCTACTCAGCTATGATAAATCTCTAGGCAGAGGAAATATACTTGTCCAGTAAGCCCATGTAGAACATGAGTTTTAGAAGCACATTTCTGGAAGAAAAGGTGGAGAGGAGTAATGAAAAAATGGGTCACAGGGTTGCTGATACAGAGTAGGACTTCTGTGTTATATCACACATGCTTAATGTCTTTAGCTGGAAGCCAAAAATGTTTTGCTTCCCAAGGCAGTGGGAGTATGATATCAAGGAAAGAAAGGGAGAGGACACTTCCTATAACACAGTTCCGTTTTTATGGATGTTATGAATAAAAATATCCCTCAAGACTGAATTTCTCATTCATGGCCTCTGTTTTCCAGATGGATGAAAAGTGGATAATTATAAGTGAGGAAGACAGAAGGCCTGGTGCTGTAAGAACCATTGCTGTGAGTCATGAGCCTGGAGCACATTTCTTTATGACAACTTTGTATATCTTACTCTGTCCATGAGGTTATTCATTCCACAGCAGTAATCAGCAGCACATTGGGTCAGTGGTGTTCCGAATATATTCTTTCCTAGTACAGAAGAAGATGATGTCATCATGGACATACCTTTCTTTGACTTTGGAGACTGCTTTAACTGGTGATAAATATTGGACTTCCGTTTCAGATGTACAGAAAGAATGAGAGATTGGAGAATGTTTCTGATAGAGCATCAGCCTGTGCTTACTCACTAAGTTCTTTCTGTAAAAGGGAACTAATCAGCAGGCCCATTATCACGAGCAATCTTTCCGCTTTCGCTACCTAAGTGTAACTTGCCAACTGGTTGAAAACTTGATCATCTGCTGGAAATCTATTTGTTTTTATGTTGTTGGGCTTTTTAAATTTTTTTTTAAACAGACTGACATATTTCTTTCCACAGTCACAGATATTGAACTAGATTTTTGCAGTATGCACCCAAGTTCAAAAAATACCCAATTCCTAGCCCATAAAAAAAATTTTCTCCTCTACTGGAAAAGGACCTATTGCTCTCTGTTTATGATCTCTTTATAATTTTATCTCCAAGCTCGTCTGAGTCAAAAGCATCACCCTGGCTTCTGGCCGAATGTATTGGCTTTGTGTGGCAAGGTTTTAGTAGCAGGAGATCTACAGGGGTGGCTTCTGTGAGAAGCTGGTAGAAACTTCCTCTGTATCTGGTGGAGCCAATTGCAGCTGGCTCCAAGATGGACCCACTGCTGGCCAAGGCCAAGCCCAGCAGTCAGAGCAGTAGCACCTCTGGGATGACATATTTAAGAAGGGGGAGAAAAGCTGTGCAACAGCAACAGCAGGCAGAGAGACGAGTGAGGATATGTGACAGCAACAGCTCTGCAGACAGCAAGGTCAGTGCAGAAGGAGAGGGAGGAGGTGCTCCACGAGCTGAGGTTCCCCTGCAGCCCATGGTGCAGACCATGGTGAGGCAGCTGTGCCTCTGCAGCTCATGAAGGGCCACAGTGGAGTAGAGACCCATGTGCAGCCCATGGAGTACCCCATGTTGGAGCATGTGTTTGCCTGAAGGAGGCTATGAGCCCTTGGAAAGTCTGTGCTTGAGTACGTTTGCTGTCAGGACTTGTGACCTCACAGAGGACCCACATTAGTCAGTGCCTGAAGGATTGAAGGCTGTGGAGAAGTTTGTGGAGGACCGTCTCCTGTGGGAGAGATGTGTTGGAGAAGGGGGAGTGTGAGGAGTCCTCCCCCTGAGGAGGAAGGGGCAACAGGGGTGTGTGATGGACTGACTGTAGCTCCCATTCCCCACCCCTCTGCCCTGCTAGGGGGAAAGAGTTAGAAAATTCAGGAGAGAAGTTAAGCCCAGGAAGAAGGAAGGGGTGGGGATAAGGTATCTTAAAATTTAGTTTTTATTTCTCATTACCCTACTCTTATTTTGCTTGGCGATAAATTAAACTAATTTCCTTAAGTCAAGTCTGTTTTGCCCATGATGGTATCTGCTGAGCGAACTTGCCCTGCCCTTACCTCAACCCATGAGCCTTTCATCATATTTTCTCTCCCCTGCCCAGCTGAGGAGAGGAGTGATAGAGCAGCTTTGATGGGCACCTGGCGTGCAGGTGATCCACCACACCCCAAACACCCATGAACTTGTTGAGTTTGATTGAGGCATCAGTACTGACTCTGGAATACTAATCAACAGAACAAATCTCTTAAAGCGATCATGAGCCTTTGTTTCACTCTGTTCAATCTATATTATTCAGTTGTAGATTCAAAAATAACTTGCAAGATATAATTTTGCTAGATATAATTTTGGTAAAATCTTTATTGAAACAATTTAAAAATCAGAGTGTTTGATAATGTTGCTGCTTCTGGTGAGATTTTGGAACAAGATGAATCAAAACAAAGCAAACTCTAGAGTGCACTGCATTCTTCCACCAAGGATTTTTAAAACCCAAGTGTAATTCCTCACATGCAACACACCCATTTCTCACGATGAACCCATGTCAAAGTTTTTGAAATTAATCTCACAGTTTACCATTTTTTTATGTTTCTTCTTGAGTATTTTCATGTAAGTCAGTAACATTAGACAAATGACAGTGACAAAGATTATTTCACAAATGGTGCACCTTGCTTCTCTTGCTATTTTTTGTTTTGCTGTTTTCGCCATATTTAGACCCTAGACTGGTCATTGAGAAAGACATATTGGAAGAGCTCCACTTTTGAAGTTCTTTTTCTCTGTGAAAGAATATATACATATTTTTTCCAAGGCAGATCTTGACTGGCATTCACTCTTGGCTTATTGGACTATCAGGAGCAGCAGAAGCTCCACATGACCAGGCAGCTTCAGGGAAGGCACACTTGAGCAACAGTGAACGGTTTGGCTTCAGTGTCAAACAGTTCATTGACTGTATAACTCAAGAAAGTGAGTGGAATATATGCCTGAATAACCACTGAGTCAAAAATTTGTAGAAGTGTAAAATTCACATTTATCGGCATAAATGGGAAAAGACAGCAAATTTCAGAGTTAAAATAACTTCCAGAAATAAAATAACTTCTAGAGATTACTCTACACATTGCACTTGAAGAAATTTGTTGTCCCTAACTTAGGAAGAAAAAAGATTTTAGCTTTTGTTTAGTTGGGTAGTCAAATAGGAATTAATCTAATCTATAATTTATAAGAAAAAGACAGAAGAAAAGAGATAAAATTAAATTGGTTGAAATACATATATGATATCTTTCTTGTGGAAAGAGATGAAAAAGGTTGTTTTCCCCACTGTTGGGGGTAGAATAAAATTATCTTATCCGGGAAGAAAAATTTAGTCAATGATCTTTGCATTACAATTAGCAAAAAAAAGATGTGCAACAAATAAAATGATTCAACCAGCTTGATCCGCATTAGATTCGTCAATGATAAAATTAGGAAGCTGCAGAATAGTTTGAATTCCTTTGTATCCATCTTTTCATGCTTAGCATATATTAAATGGCCAGTTAATCAAAATTGTCTACTCTCCTGTTCTTTAAAGAAGGTGCTTTTAGTTCATCAGCTTACTTTAAGCCTATAAGTGTACTTGGAAAAATGACGGGAAACCTTTTAGCTAGACTACTTGCATGTTTTACATTACTGTTGATTTGGCAATTGACTTCAATTATTATTCTTGTTACAATTTTCAGTGTAGAATATAATCTGTTAATGCTGCCTGCCTAATGTTACTGAAAGCTCAACTGTGTTTTTTTCAGTTTGTTCAGTCACTGGTGAGACATTTCATTATGGTGTCTTTTGTAAGATTCAGAACCGAAAATGACTGACATGAAATGGCAGAATTTTTTATAAAAGATGTTAAGAGCTCATACTTCTGTTTTTGAAAGTGAGTCCAAAACTATCAAAACACTTACTGGGTGTTCACTTAGAACTAAAAATTCTATGACTGCAATAACCCAAGTCCCAAGGAGCTCAACATTTAAGGTTTTAACTTGTTCTCAGTGAACTTCTTTCTGTGGGAACAATGCTGATAAATTGGTTGACTCCTTTGAACTACAGTATGTGTGGTGAAACTTATGCAAGTTTTATTTTACCAAGTTCTAGTTCTTGTGTCACAGGGAGGAAAAAAGGACATTCCTCCTCCCTGTCCCTTTTATCCTAGCCAGCAATTCATTTTATATAATCATTTGTTACATTTTAATCTGAAGAAAAGCAGCAGGAAGTGTGATCAAAACTTCCCACAAAACTGTTTTCTTTCAGATTACAAAAGAGCTCTTCAAAAGGCTTCGATAGGAAAAGAATGTACAAATGTACTTGTTAATTGGTTGTGGTAGAAATGAGTGCCTAATTTCTAATTTTAATAAATATGTGTCACTTTAGCTTCTAATCTTTGCTTCTTGTTTCATTTTCTCAGCTAGATTAAAGAGCTCTTTACTACCTAGCTTTTTCTCTCTGTGAAGATACTTTCATGGAGTAATCAAGTTATTCCTCATACTTTTTGTTAAAAGAAACAGCTTGAGCTCTTTAAATCTTTGACTCTGAAATAGATTCTTAGTTATTTAAATTTTATTTGTGTTTTTCTTTCAACACATTCCCTAACCTTCAGAATCTATTTTGAGAAGGGAGCACTAGACTATTGTGATCGCTCTGATGAGCTGAAAAGATACACTGCAAGGTCTACCTCAGAGTATATATTATTATGAAAATATATTTTATATATATGGGTGTGTATGTTTGTGTGTATAGGTGTGTTTATGTGTCTAGTCAAAGGTTTTATTAGTCCTTTTTGTGTTGGAATTTCACAGATGACTTGACTTCCTGAGCATATTTTCGTTGTTTGCCAGAGCACTAGTCCATCCTTTTCTCTGTTTAGTCTGTATTTAATTTGTATCTCTTGTTCCTAGGTATGTATGTGAAGTCTGTATTAGTTAAATTCACACAGTCCATAGAGGCTCTGTCCCAGGATGACAGCTCTGGAGGTGACACACTGCAGCTGTGTGGTACAGTGTACACCATTTATCCCTGGGTGGCATTTATTTCCTTGGTTGTGTAGACCAGGAGGCTCACATGGTATCTTCTAGTGGGGTACCAAGTCTTGACGACAGGGAAGATGGAAAGTATCAATGACTTGACTTCTCTAATAATTAATGTAAACCTATGGCTTTTTTCAGTTTTTACTTCCACGGGGAGCTTCTGAATCCATAATTTTAGTAAATAGTCTCTGTGGATTGTTACTGGCAGATGGTACAAAAGATCTTAGAGAACCCAAACTTTTATGAGTGCTTCAGTAAAATGACAAAAGCGTGAACCTCAGCAGCAAGAAAACTGGATTGCTACTATTTTGGAATCTGGCCCTCAGCAAAGTAATGCACAAAAGCACATGGAAACACACCGTAAATATGAGTTTCAACTACTCAGTGATGCACATATCATTGATCTGATTTTTGAAGTGGCTCTATATTTTTCATAGTATTCCTAAAATTATGAATAAATTATGAAAACTGTCACTGTGCATAATGCATTCACATAATGACTGTAAATCCTTAAGCCATAACACCATAGTTATCATCTACCATGTCACATTTACTGTAATATATTCAACTTGGTTTGTGATTATATGTAGGTTCTAGCTATGGAGACCTTTTGGATTTATGAAGAGAAAATGTAGCTGTATAATATTTAAATATTTATATACTGTATAATATTTAAAGTTCAAATATTGAGGATTCTGTTTTCTTGCCTTGTACAGATTTCAGCAATAATATGACATATTTAATAATAGCATTTAATAACTGTACAGTATGCTCCCTGCAATACTGTGTAGCTCTTTATGAGCCAAGAAAATATGTAAGGCATTAAGTGAGTGAATCTTTCCTAACTGAATACCATTGCTGTAGGGCTAACATATTAAAATACACTAAACACATTGAAATTAATGAAATAACTGGCTTTCTGTGTCCAGTGGGTGCTGTATTAAGATTCTGTTTTGGGGCATATAGAGGTAGATTTACAGAAACTGTGAAAGAACACTCAATTTAGATTAGTTAGGATTAAATACCAGATTGATAGCCACAGGAATAATTCCTGTGCTTTCTACCACGTCAGAAGAACTCTATGTTCCTGCTAGTTTAATTTCAATATTACAGTCTTGTCGTGGTGGCATTGGATGGTAAAGTGCCGCGACCTTCCCAAAAGCGCCTCCAAGGAGGAAGCCGCTCGGTGCAGCCACCACACTTGCACACACACACGCCCACACACACACCGGATAGCTGGCAAAACCAGTTCAACGATGAAGGAGCAGGAAGGGTCTTCACATGGGATTCCACGGGAGAGATTTATTCCAGCCACACACGTGCAAGGCTCCCAAGAAGTAGGGGCAGAACAATGGGGGGGTCCAGGGTCACATAGTGGAGCGGAGAGAGCATCGGAGACCAATGATCTGAGGGCATAGGGGCGGTATAAAGGCGGGGCCAGGGTAAGGGAACCAGTTGAGATACTGAGGGCATATAAGGTAAGAAGGGGTGTAGCGGCCAGTGGAGCCAGCCAGGGAAGCAGAACTGGGGTACATTAACAAAACAGAACAGAGCATTCTGGGGGAAGGTTTTTCAGTCACCATAAGCTGGAAAGGAACCTAGGACTTGTCCCACCATAGGATTCCCTTCATTCCTTGTCCAGCAGGCCTACTGGCCTGCGGGAGCCTTGGGAGCCTTAGGGGCCCTACGATACTACGAGCGTTTGGGTCAGGCTGACCCTGAAGGTTTGAACAGAAAAGCTGATCCAGCAAAATGAAGTAAAAGAACTGCGATAACAGGACATGAAACAGGTGGTAGAGACCATGAAACAGGTGGTAGAGACCATAGAGGGAAGAAAAACTTATACAGGAGCCAACCAATCAAGATATGCTAAAGATGCATGTAAGGCGCGTGCTTTATGACTGTAACCAATTATAAAGGCGCTATCACGCGGCTGATGTATGCACAGAAGGCCAAAGTGTATAAAAATGCTAGCTTTAGAGCAATAAATCGGAGCTTATATCGCACATCATATTGGTGTCTTGTCTCCCTACCCTCCGGGCCGCAGCACTGGCCTCCACACCCCATGGCAGAAAGAGCAGAAGTAAAGCCCTTAGTGTGTTGTGAATAACTTTCTTTTAAACTTTGCCAGGATTTGGAAGTGGTTTTTGACACAAATCGGTACATTTAAACAATGTCTTCTTTTATGTTGTATGTAGAAAAGGTTCAGACAAAAACCCCTGGATCTTCTGTAAGGAGATTGCCCAACTGCACTGGAGATAGCATTGTGTGTTTGTTGTGAAAGAGCAATTGCATAGGTGAACTTTTTTGGTCATTGAACTTAAAAACTATTCCTGAAGCAAGGAAGAATACAAACTGGAACATGGAACTAAAATGAAAAATTGCTAAGGATATAAAAAGACAATTCACTACTACAAACACTCAGGACGTTCACTCAGGACATTCCAAACATTAATACATAGTAGACCATATGTACTATCTGGCTGTGTTTTTGTGAACTTGGGCTATCTATTTTCTATTTTATTCAAAAGGCTGCTGGCCTGGTCACTGTGCTGTGCTGTCTTTGCAGTGCACTGCTACAGTACTTGGAACATGGTTGGTGATATTCTTAAGTCAGTGTAGGAACTAACTAAGTGTGGTTTCCTACAAAATGCCTGCAACGGTGTGTATGAGCTGCAATTCACCTATGGACCTCTGAAACCATGTGCAAACAACTCAGTGAGTAGGTGCAGTGCCCATCTGATTTAAACATTGACTGATTCAATGGTTCTGCTTGTTTCAGCTTTCATAGGCCTAATTACGGGCATTGTGCATAGTTGCATTTTTATCCTAATTATATGCTGGCTCAGTGATTTCTGATGATTTAACTGCCAATTGCTAACCAGTGGCATAGGACTGCTCATTAAAGAAAGTATTCTCAAATGTCTTGTTCTTTTAATTTTTTCATTCAAAGTTTAGAAATTCCGGAATCAAATAGTATAATCCCAGTTTTTCTCTGTACTACCTGCTATCTGGATCTTATTTAAATCAAAAATAAAGCTAAAGAACAATTTCCTTAGTGTGGTGTACTGGTGTGAAATAGTTCCATTTTCAGTCTTAAGCTCGGTGACAGAATCTGTTTTTCTAGAAATTTTCTGACTCAACCTAATTTCAATTAGTATTTAATATGTGGTTTTATGTCTGTGACATAGTGCAATTACTACACATTAGAATTCACGACCTACAGAATTTGTCAGGATATCTGAGTGATTGAAGTAAAATCTCCAATGTACACACAACTAGAATTAGGGAATTTAAGGTCTTACCTTCACTTATGAATGGATGCATATTTAATGGACCTTTCTTAGCTTTAATTTAATATCAAACCACAAGGTTTGGGCTTTGTTCTTTTAGGCTTCCTAGGCTTCTTCTTGGAAGACAAAACATCATGTGGCTTTTTTGACTTTAGCACTCCTTCTTTGTGTACTCTGACTTTCCAAGGGTTTGACTGCAAGAGTTTAGTTTCACCAGCTCTAAAGATGGACTTGAACTTGAATATTTCTACCAGACATCTGGACATGAACTTCTGCTAGACTTAGAACTAAAAATAGTTTAATGAGTTTAAATATATATAGACCCCAGTAAAAGTGAATAAAACTGTTTGCAATAGAGAACACCATATCAGCCAGCAATCTGCAGGATTGGGTACTGACACGGAGTTTACTGTTTTCCACTTCTAATGACTTCAGATGCAAACAGATAGGAGAAAAGAGTTTGAACAGTGATTCCGTACTCTGTAGTTCAGCAGTCAAAAGCCACTGGTACTGA
The DNA here is from genome assembly GCA_013397865.1 of Struthidea cinerea. NCBI lineage: Eukaryota > Metazoa > Chordata > Aves > Passeriformes > Corcoracidae > Struthidea > Struthidea cinerea. The sequence continues at coordinate 1,592,738 of VZTI01005041.1, read as the reverse complement.
AGTGGATTCAACCTAGCGTCTATAAGCAAAAATACTTTCTAAGAGATTGAGCATCATAGATAAGAAGTTGTCCCAGCTTGGAAGTCAGAAGTTTACCATCAAATATTTAACTCTTTAATAGAGCATTGTTGTTGTTTTGTTTGGTTGGTTTTAACAGAAGAACCAAAAGAGAATACCCTTGGCAAGAGGTGAGTGTTGGGAGAATTTCCATAGTACTGGGCAACCATCTGCCTTTCTGTGGTTAGAACTACAGGGCTGCTCTTTGGTTTTGGCTAGCTGTCCTCTCTAGTTACATCTTTTGTAGGTGATACTTTCATGCTATCACTGTAGACTTAGATGCGTGTTGGAGACTGCAGTATACAGTGCACAACAGAAAACAGTAAAGGACACATTTGTGACCTAAAAATTGGGATATATGACTTGGACAAAATCTGATTGTTTGTGATTTTTTACCCCAAATAAGATACCAGAATTTTTATCTGAATATTATTTTTCTATTTTGCTCTTCACTAGGTTGGCAGTTGTTATCCCTTTGAAAATGCTTATTTCTGAGAAAGCACTGCAGTTCAATATCACAAATATAGACACTGAGTTTCTTTCTTTTAAAAGAGAAACCTCTTCAGCTTCAGTTACTTCATGGTCCTTAACATGATGTTCCTAAAAGTCAGGAATAGCTGTGACTGACTTTTTTTTTAGGTGTATAGTTATGTCAGTAAACAGGGTGCATTCATTCCTGCAATCCTTCCAGGTTATTCAGTGAAAAATGCTTTGCTAGATGGGGTGTTTTCTGTTAGTTTTTTATTCCTTGTAGTAAGTAAATTCTGACATTTTATTTTTAAGTACTGTGTATTATCTTAGTTAACATGCTGCCTGTTAAGCATGTGTTTGCTTTATTAATAATTGCATTTTTATACTTGTAACAAAAGAATAGAATTTCTCAGCATAAAAGGTAAAGCAAATTACAGCATAAGAAGGCCCAGCTGAGTCACAGTAATTGACCATCCAGCTTAGTGTTCTCCAGCTGAGAATAAGGAGAAGTGCTATTTGGGGAATAGCACTCTTCCTTCCCTTCTTTTTTTTTTTTTTTTTTTTTTTTTTTTTTTTTTTTTTTTTTTTTTTTCTGTTTTTTTTTTTGGGGGTTTTTGTGGGGGAAATTTTTTTTTTTTTTTTGTGTTCCAGATCTGATTTTTCAGGGACATTGGCAGGTAAGATCTTTCTTGTCTTTTAACTTCTCTTAATGTACCCTGTGAGGATTGGGTCTTTTTTTGTTTTGATTTGATATGGGTTAGTTTGGTGTTGGTTTATTTGTTTGTTTTGGTTTGGTTCTTTTTTGTAGTGCATTTTTTAATTTAGTGTTATACAAGTAAACAGTTATACAAGTTTACAAGTTATAAAGAGTACTATTGTCTCTTTATGGTATTTTTTTACCTGCTTTAATGTAGTCTCTTGCTACCTTTAGTAAGTGGTTCTTAATTCTAGTGTTATTCATTTAGTGAGTAATAGTTTTGCAGTCATTCACTGCATTCAGAAAATTTTGACGCGTAATCATGTTCCTTTCGTGTTGTTCTCTCCAAATTAAGGAGTCTCATCCCTGTTAATCTTTCATTGTAGGGCAGCTGCTGCAAGCCTTTAATCTTTGTAGTTGCTGTTGTTTGTACTTCATTGAGCCCCCTGTACTTTGGAGTCTAACTCAACTGACATGTGGAGTAGCATGGGCTGCTCTGGATAAGATATTGTTAAGGTAGTGGGGTTTTTTTGGGGGGTGGGATGGGGTGGTTTATAAATGTATTCTCTGACTTAGTTTTGATACCTTTCCTGAGGGATAGCCAGTGCTGAAGTTGTTTCGAGTCTTGCTGTATGTTGAGCTGGTGACATCAGAGAAACATCAGTGATGACTCTAGGAAGTGTTCCTTATGTTGTCACTTTCATTTCTGGATTTTTGATAGAGGTTTTAGATTACTGTTTCTATGCATTTAGGAACGTGAAAATTCATCTGTTGTCTTTTAGCATGCTCAGTTTCACAGAATTCCTTAGCTTGTTTTGACTACAAGTTTTAGGTCTTTTGATGCAGTCTTTTGTTTGAAATCTTGTATCTGCGAATACAGGTGGCTGCTTTTATGTGATACTGATTTTCCTGGCCAAAACCTTACTGAGTGTGAGAAATGCTTTTAGGCTGGTGATGACTCATATAGTGCGGCTCTATGTCTGTATATAAATAAAATGCACATAGGCAGCATACAGCTTGCTTTCTAGTTTTTTAATACTTCAGTGTGTGTGCAGACAAGACATGTTTGTCAGTTTTTAAGTTAAATATTTTGGCAGATCATTGGTGGATGATTGTGAAGTGCTAATGTTGTGAACTGATTTATAAGTGAACTGATTCTCATAGAGGAGATAAAATGGTCTAAGTTATTGCTCTTGTCATTATTAGTGCTCACTTTGGTAGCTCCCACAATACTCCTGGTGCTGCTTGTAAAGATGGGAATTCTTGTTCCTTGCTCCAAAGAGATCACAAGAAGTGCAAATAACAGATGAAAGTTGGGAGTATACTCTAAATAGCTTAAAATTAAAATCAGCAGTGTGTCAAATTGTGATCATAAGGGAAGCAAAACATGGAGAAAAAGAATTTAATAAAAAGATAAGAAAAAGGAATTTGGAAATGTAAATAAATAAAATTTATATTCCATCAATCTAATGGTAACTTCTCTACTCATGTATAAGCTTCTCTCAAGAGCAAAAGTTCTTTAATAAAAATATGCATTCAAAGAGATAGTTTTCTTTTAATAGTTTAAAAAGATCACTAAATTCAAGCTAGGTTTCTAAATCTAAACTGGCCTCAAAGGACAGGAGGAAACTTCTAGAATTAGACCAGACTTTTACTCAAGATAGTTTGCACTATTTCAGTACTTTGAAGCATGTTGTCAAAGGGTAGTTTTTAATCTTCTTTTAAGCACCCTGAAAACAGACTTCGATGCAACAATGCCCTACACTTTATGCAAGTTTCCACAGACCTTCACGTTGAAAATTACATTCCCACTATTTCTGCATTTGTTTTCAAACGTATGTTAAATTCCTCTTCTGTTATGCTCATATGAAGTAAAATACATGGAATTAAATTACTTTCACTTGTCTGTAGCCATCTAAAGCATAGGAATCTAGTTTGATCTCGCCTTCCATTATCTGCTTTTGATACCTAAAGGTCTATTGCCATTCTAATGTCCTGGAGCTCCTAGAGGGGCTCCATACAGAAGAGTGGAGACTTTTGTCGTGTCCCCTGTCGTATGTGACAGCTTTTTACAAAGAGCTGAAAAAGCAGGCGTTTGGATACCTGTCATAATTCCCTTCCCCAGACAGCTAAGAATTAATTTCTCTTGAACATAAAGTTAACCAAATAAAACTATTTTGAAAATAATTGTAGTTTCATGCTTTTTTCTTCTTTGTTTTGGTGTTTTTGCTATATACAGGAAACAAACTATCTTTGTGGTTTTTGTCTTGTGTAGTTACAATATATATCATCAGTGAATTTTTTTGTGTGGATGTGTTTTAAATCCTACAGTTAGTAGCATTTTATGAATTACTAAATTATTATTATAATCAATAAAAAGATACACTGATACAAGTTCTTTTTGACATGATCTATGCTGGATACCTAGATATAGAAAAGAAATACCTTTTTACTGAGTTCTGCTTTTCAAAGGCATATTTACTGCAAGTTTGCTTGCATATTAATCTGATGAATCAGTTCTGTGGTGTCAGGAACTTAATATTATTCCCTGCAAGCTCATAAATAAAATTAGACCTAGATATAATTAATTTTTACTTAAGGATGTGTATGATCTTTGTTGCACAAAAATTGCTGTTCCCACACATGAAAAATTTAATCACTCTGACCAATTCCAAAATAACAAATAATGTAAGCTTGGTATCAAAGTATTGGTTATCTATTTAATGATTATTATATAGTTAAATATAAGCAATATATCTTTCCTCAGATGTTCAATTAAGATTTCTTAAAAGATTTATAAAATAGCTCTAGTTAATCAGAAAATTTTTGGAAGTGTTGGTAGCCTTTGTTTCAAAAAATGGACCAGACAAAAGCCTTCTCTTCAGAATTGTGCCGCGTTATTTGTGCTGGGTATCAGTGGATTTTAAAATGATGTTTAAGCACCCATATATAAATCCAGTATTTTTTTGGTTATTTCTGTAAAAAAGAAGGAAATTTATTACAGTTCCTATTAACTGCAGCACAAAAACAGTGGGGGGAAAAAAAGCAGAAATGAAAGGGCTTAACACATTCCAGTATAAGCAAAGGCTATTGCTTTTTTGTCTAAGGAAGGTTGTAGAGAGAAAGCAAATCAAAACTGATAAAAAAATATTGTGAGGATGGGACAGGAAGGTTGGGAGGAAAAGCACAGATTGGCTATTCTAAGCATATGCATCCCAGGGTCTAGAGGATGGTGACCGCACCACCTGTAATGATTTATGAAAGTCATGGAGAACTGGGAAGCTGCCACTGAGATGGGATAAATATATTGCTGATAGAAGCCATGATCCTGAAAATTACAGCACTGTGCAAGATTCCTAACTTTAAGTCTTGGTAGTATATGGAAACAGATGTTGCTTTTGCAAGCTCTCAAAGCTTACTGAGTGATAGCGTAAGGAAAGAATGAAGAATATCAGGCAGATGTAACTTCTAAATCATCTAATAACAGACAAAGGGAAAGTAGGACTACAGGAAGCTTAATGTACGTTAAATCTAATGAAGTATTTTGACAGTAAAAATTAACAACATAGTGGTTTGCAAAGTGTCATTGAAAAATTAATGGAAATTGACTTGAATAACACAGAGGCTGAAAACTTTCCAAAAGACTGAACGTAAATAAAAGATAATGACAAGCAGCCGTGTATTGAGCTGGAATGTGAAGGGCAAGAAGTGAGTAGTGAGATGTCACAGAGATCAATTTTATGTCTGATCTAATTTAACATTTTCATTAGTGATTAGCAAATGATATAGCTAGCATGTTAATGAGTTTCTTCAGATAAAGATGTACTAAAAAGCAGCAGAGACCAATAAAGTTAGTTCAGAGTTCTAGAGAGGTTAAAATATATGAGGAAGCTATTTAATCCAAGAGGCCACAAACTTGAATGCGTTGTGAAAAATATTTAAGACATAGATAAAGAGGACTTTTTTTTGCATTATAAGCACACCTATTGTTGGAATAACAAGAAAATAACTGTGTGCAGATCCTGATCAATAGGTGCCGTACATCTGCAAATAGATCTGTGCCAGGCAAGAGGAAGATGGCAAATGCCTTGGTTTCCCCTCTTCAGTGTTTGCACATGATGTAGGTTGGCATTTCCACAGTTGCTACCATGTCCACAATGGCTAGTTCTTCTTTGCTTTCTGGCATCATCTATACTTCATATTTTCCAGTCACCTACAGACAGCATCATAAACTGGTATAATCAATATGAGCAGAGGAAAATAAAATAAAAGAATAATCTATTATTTTTGTCCATTTATGTGGACTTTCAGGCTCAGACAGGAAATACTTCTCCAAGGACTGAATCAGAAATTCACATTTATCAGTAATTTTTCATAAGGAAAAAGGAAATTGGAATGCACACCTGGGATGTAGAGTTTGAATGCTGCTTTGAAATTTTTACTTTAATATTTAGTTCCTTTGCTGGTTATCTGATTAATTTTGATTAATGTTCCAAGTCCAGCCTGCAGTTCTCACAGAAGCTTTGAGAAACACTGCTATGGGTTTTTGTAAACTAACTCCTTATCTTGCACCTGGGTTTATTATGCAAGATTGTTATGGTTCTAGCCTTCTGATATTTTAGAATAAGTGTCTTAGAGCTTGACCAATCCCCTCAAGGGGTGGATGGACGAGCACCCAACTGTCTTATGCCATTCAACACACTCTTTGCGACCCCTGTTATAAAAGATGAATTAATTAATTAATAAAGATCAGAACTGCTTTCCTTCTGAACTTGTCGTGCCATTCCTCGTCGTTAGTGCCGCTCACAGCGACAGGGGCCAGGATTTTCTAGGACAATTTGCAGTACAAGCTGAAAGTTACCTTTTGGGTGACCGGATCTTTCCTTTTCTCCTGACTTAATTTCCTTCCTATGAACCCATAGTGACTTGGATTAGCAGTTGATCTGAGAGCTACAGAAGCTGCTATGCAGAAAGTGAAGAAATAAAATTTAGGTGGAGGTATTCAAAAATAGATTTACTTAAGACTTTAGGTGCTTATCTTACTGTGCAATGGAGTTTCAACATTTGAAATCTCAAGGCAGTGAAGTGTGAGCTCGAGCACTGTTGAGCTGGGTGGCTTCCCCCCACATCACTCAGTAGTCATGATGGAAAGAACTTTTCTGTTCATACGTTGATTTCCAGACTCACCTTGAAGAATGACATGATGACATTAGCTGAGAAGAAAAATTGCAAAACAATTGATGACGATAACCACACTTGTCTGGAGTGCTCACATTTGATTTCCACTCTTCTTTTTGACTTTGAATGTTCCATTCTTAAAATGAGAAGGTTAAAGTTTGTCTTTATTCTATATGTTGGAAACATGATAGGTTTTTCCCACATGAATGGATCTCAGAAGGGTTGCTGCACTGTATGTGCTGGATCTCAGTAATATGTACTTATGCTGAGCAAAATATAATACAGAATTACTGGGTCTCATAAATTGTTTTTCCCCATATCCTTTAGACACAAGTCAGATGGAGTATGAGCAGTAACTTGGACACAGCTTACGTGACCTTCCTGGTTGTTCTTATATGTCAAAATGATAACTTTCTTAGAGAGCTGAAGTGAAATACAATAAATCCTTTAATTAAAACTTTCTCAATTTTTCTTCAATTTTGTGCATAGCTTTCCAGATGCTGCTGGTTATAGAATAAACCTGTGTTTACAGTGTTCCTTTCAGTAGCTGTGTAATAATTTAATGTGTAAATTGTGTTGTCATGCACAACATTCCTTTTAATCTTTAATGTATGTGAATGTATATGCCTGGATTGTCAAATGCAGATACCTAAACCTCTAAGAAATATATTAAATCTCTATTTAAGCACATACTGATTTGCAGATGTGGTTTGGTGCATTTCAGAACTGTGAACACTCCTGGCACAGATGGGAATTGAGAAACTTTATCTTCCTCACTGATGATTGGTAGCTAGGTATAAGATATACTAATGTTTGGTTTTTGACATTCTAATGTTTTCCTTCATATGAAGATTATCTTTATTGATATTAGTAAGACAAAAAAATTGAAAAAAAAAAGTCAGACTTGGAGGAAAAAGAAGGAGGACCATTCTTACTCTAAATAATGCTTGAAAATTATAGGATTAAATATCCATTTTCTGTACTCAGTTAAGAAACGTATTCACAGAGACATTGCCCATAAATGATGGGAAAATAATCTTTGCAAAGTTACATAGCTAGGGACTTTCTTATTAAGCTATTTGGCTGACGCTCTTTAGTCTGTGTAGCTTGCACGAAAAAGCCTACAATTCAAGAAATCTTTTCATTTTCAGACAAGGAGTATAGAATGCAGAACACTTCAGCAGAGAGTGTTTGACACACCTGTTCGCGAATCAGTCCTCAGTGCTGTTCCATGGATAGATTGGAGTAGCGTCGGATATCCAGAAGAGGGCACTTGTGGCTCTCCAGTCTGTCTGCTCAACCCAAAACAGTGTCTGCACTACAAACTTCTTGTGATTGGGGGGGAAAGGCTTGAGAGACTCTTATCTGAAATGAGCCGAAGTACTAATAAGCAATTATGGGTTACGCATGGTACCAGTTGGAAGATTTGCTTGCAGGTTTTTGCTATCAATGGGCATATTTATCACACAAGCTGCTATCAGAAAAGAATGACACCTTTCAAGTGCTTTCAGAACTGCAGCTGGTGGCTGCAGAAAGGAACCCCTTGTACCACAAGGACTAAAGGAATTTTCTGCTAAAAGTTCAGTCCAACCTATTGGACTTGATAAGTATTTAGACAGTGACACTGGGCATGTGGGGGCAAGAAAAATTCTATTTCTGTATTTGTTGTAGAGGAAAGGAAAAGAAAAAAATATTGATGGGATGGTGTACTTGATGCAATATAATTCAGTATTTGAGGTCTCACATGGAAAATAAGCCACAAAACTTTTATTTGACTGTTAAAGTTTTTAAACTCCAGGTAATTATGCCTTTGAAACCAAAGCAGGTGTTTGAGAATGATAGATGGACGTGGTGTTTGTTGATTATGTAGCACTGAAACCGTGACACCTAAGTTCAGTATATGAACAGAGCAGTCAAATTTGCTTTGAAGAGCCGAGTTAGGAAGACTGAGACACTTTAACTTCTGTGCCTAATAGATGAGACATAAAATATGATAACTTCTGGGGGGATTATCACTGTCTATGAAGTTAGAAGAATAAAATGTAATCTGAGCTTTTTCCTCATACAAGCACATTTGGTAGCAGAACAAATATTTTGAAAGTGCTTATGTTGCAAAAAATCATAATATTTAGTACACAAAATTAAATTGTTTTAAAAGTAATTTCCAGTTAAATAGATTTTTTTTTTTAAATTGGGAAAGTCCCCATGAAAAGTTACAACTGAACTGACTGAAACCCTGTGTTACTGTGCAAAAAACCTGACCTCCAGTAAACCCCTCTTCCAAGGGAAGCTTTCTAACCATATTTTCCTCCACCATTTTGCTGGAACTAACAGGACTGACTTCTGAGATACATAAACTTGTGTCATATGGCACATGGAGCATTCCGAAGGCTAGAGTTTAATGGTCTCCTGGGCTCAAGAAAAGCATTTTTTAAAACTTAATTGCAATGCCAAAAATGTATTTGTTTTGCATACTTTGTTAAACTTTAATGGAGTAGGTGTAGTGACAAATCTTGAGAGGTAGAAAACAATCATTCCAACATCTATTGACACCAGTTAGTTTCCAATAAATGAATGTCTTTTACAATTACATCAGTTAAAACTTCTCTTTTTTGCTGGTGGTAGAGTGCCAGGTGAGTGAGTGAGTGTATGTGTGAGCTCTCTGTTGGGAGGATGTGGAGGGGTGTGAGGCAGTGGCATCTTTGCTTTGTTTTTATTAGCTACTTTTTGCAAATTAGTCTTGCTGAATGATTGAATTGTATACATTTTTAGCAACTCTCCCTCCAGTTGCTATAGCAATGCTGCCGCTATCGTGATGTGTGAGTAAAGCACTGGCTTTTGGGAAAAGATTGCTAGAACAGCTGATGTGGTTTGAAGGAAAGGGAGAAGTTATCTGACATAATTCTTTTGACCTGAAAGTTTGTTTTTTATATTGAACAATATTAGTTGAGAGAAGTCTCTTTTTCCTGTAAATCTTGCCTTGTTTAGTTTTTCCTCGGAGATTTCAACACACCATACAAATTGAATAATACTAGATAAAATTTGTTTTTTTTAATCATCAAATTCATTCCAGTTATCCCTCTATAACTCTATTCTCACCAGTGTCCTCTTGAGTTCTTATTAAGTGAAATTTGATGAGCTGTGATGATTACAGGGTCACCTTCCTGATTCACAAAGAAGCTGCTAAGCAACAATATTCTACAAAGGATTACAGAACTAATCCCCTAATTTCTTGTCCCTCCAAAGACTGTGTTGCTTATCTGTTCAGGGTGGCATGAATGAAAAAAGAAAAAGGGCATTTTTTATTAATGTATCTGTACAGTACCTGTGGCTGAGATGATCCTAAATTTAGACTGTCATATTCTTACCACTGACTGAAAAATAGGTAATGAAAAGAAAATAGCTGCATGCATCCTCAGGAAAAGAGAGACCTGGAAGATACAAGACTGATGTAAATGTCTACTCCATTTAAGGGAGCAGAACTGTGCCGTAGTAGATCAGATGAGGTTTGTCATTCCCAAATTCAAATTTGTGTGTCGAAGAGTACACCCCAAAATTGCAAACAAAAGGCTCTATGGAAAATCTTAAGTGCACCTCTTCTATGAGATGGTAAGGATGAGGAATCAAGGAGTGTGAGGGGCAGGGGAGGATGTCCGTGCATATTAGTAATGTGTTGCAGTTGTGAAAACCCATGAAGGCCCAGACTTGTACCTGCTTTAAAAAAAGAAAAAAAAAAATCTCATGCATTTAAAAGTGCCAGGTAGATGCCCATTATCATGAACGTAATTAATTTTCTTGTGTTGAAACCAACAGGGTTGCTCATGTTTAGTGTCTATAGGTCTGGTAACACTTTAAAAGAATGATCACAGGACTATTACAATATTGGTTATGCATTCTTTCTTGATGTAGGCAGAAAGGTATCAAATGGTTCCACTACATGTCAAATACAAAGCCTGTGGTTGTAACTGGTATAAATGTTTCAAATTCTTCTGTCATTACAAGGAAGAAAACAGGAAAAATAGAAAGTGTTAGCATACTTTTGGATAGGAAGTATGGTTCTAACCAAAGCATCATTTATTTTTCTCCATGTTTTCAGAGACATTCATTATTGGTGGACTCCTGACTGAATCTGGAATAAACGTGCATCTGTCCTTGGTCTACAATGATGAACAGAGCTGGTACTAATTAATATGTCCCACAGCTATATATTCTTTGGCTTGCTAGAACTATTTTTTTTGCTGGAAAGTTGTCTGAATTTTTTTCAGCACAGACGCTTGTAATGGTTGTTGCTAAAGATAGCAAAATGAAGTATTTGCATTTTTTTGAGGGCTCTGGATGAGCATTTTTAAAGATCGTAGACACAACAGAAAAATACTTAATGAAGGGTCCAACGTGCAACACATGACATTCATTTGAAGTCACATGTAGTACTAAGGAAATCAGAAAACTACTTCAGGCTATAGGAGCCTGATGAAAGAAAGAACAGATAATTTCACTAATTAAATCCCATTGTTGGTAGGAGTGAATAAGGAATGTTGAGGAAGCATACCTCATGATTATAAGGAGACTAGACAGAGGCTGCCGTAAGCACTAATACTACACACACCTGACTTGTGTCATCCAAAACATGCACACACAACATATCACCAAATCATTGTCAATTGCTCAAAAATATCAATTATCATTTTTTAGTATAATGACCTGCCTCATTCTCTAAAACTTTTTCCAATTCTCCTGTCAACTGATAGGCATTTAAGTCTACTACTGGGTGCTGGATGGTATGGGATGGCTAGAAGAATTTTTGTAGCCAGCTGGGTCGTTATCTCTAAAGCATGCAGAAAATGCTTCATTCACAAAACAAGTATCAAGGTACTCCAAAATGCAGAGAAACAATTTTATTATACACCTATAATAATGTACTATAACCTATTCAGTTAAGTAAATGTTTTCTTAACTGGTGCAAACTGTATCCTCTCAACTCTAAGGGATTTTATTTATTCTTTAGTATCCCTTTGGTGTATTGATTCAATAAATATGATCTACTTAACAGCGAAACTGATGTGCATAAGGAGGTCTTTGTTGGTTTTATCTCTTTCACAGTCTGTCCCTATTCACCGCCATCTCCAATAAATTTATTCTTCCATCACATTATGCACCCCAGGCACTCACTGTAGGTTTCCTTCTTCCACCAGTACCATACTGCTTCCAGTCTTAATTTGACAGTCTCTTTCCACTAGCTTTGTTCTCTCTGCTTTTCTCTCTTAATACAAAATACATCATGATTTCCTATAATCTGAGAACTTTGAATCTTAATTACTCCATATGTCTCTCCCTGTATTTATTCCCTTTCAGTGCTTCCTGCTTTGCTTCTTTGAATTTCATTGTCTGTCTTTCAATCTGGCTTTAGACTTAATTCTAACAAGAGCATGGTAGTAAGTGCTCACTAGAAATGCTACTGAATAAACAGCCCAATTTACTGTCAGCACTTCTTATCTGGTGGTTCTGGTTCTGATAATAATTCATCAATTACCTCTGAGCAACCAGTTCACTCCTCCTGTGCTTCCCTTCTCAATTCTTCAATTATTTTGTCTATCTTCTGTTAATAGAGTGATTTGGAGAAAATTACTTCCATGGAGTTAGCAAAAATAGAATCATGCAAGTGCAGAATGTTAGAGGCTGCAAGGGGCCTCGGAAGCTCTCTTCTGCCCACGCCCTGCTTAAAGCTGGTCCAATCATCTCAGTTTGTTCAGCTGAGTTTTATATATATCTAAGGACACAAGTTGTTTAGCCTCTCTGGGCAACCAGTCTCAGTGTTTGACTGTTTCTCTAAGTGTTTTTACCTCTGAGGATTTGGTATTGTTGCTGGGAGTTTGTGCTGTTCTGTTGTCCAGGAGCCTTCTCCTTGGAATCTAATATTCTTCATTGCTAGAAAGCAACTTGAACTAAATTTGCCACTCAAAAAAATTGTTTTTGTCTGAGAAATAAAAATTATTCTTAAGTTTAGAAAGAAGTTTCCATATGAGAAATTTCTAAGCCCATCATGAATAAATTAAAAGAAAAATTATATAAAACTCTCCTGATTGTTTTGACCACTGGATTATAATTCAATGTGTTTTTTCACAAGCACACCAGGAAAGCTGAACCACATTATTGATGTTGTATCAAGTATGTGTGTTGTTTTGGGCATTCAGCAATTGTGTTTGTTGATACCAAAGTGAATAAAATGACAGCTGCATTTTCAAATGTTGAATCACAAATTCTCTGATTTCTAAATGCATATTACAGGTAACTCTTGAAATCAATACTGATTTAGGTGCAAGTGCCTCTCAGAATAAAATCAAGACTCCAAAGCAATATGGGACAATGCTGTATGCTTGAATATGACAGCATTTTATCATAGCTGATAAAATTGCCTGTAAATTAACCAGTCATAACTAAAAGAATATATGCAAACTACCACTGCAGCCATTCACAGTGGGATATGCTCAGTTCAAGTGCTGTTGTAACTACTGCTGTACAACTCCCAGTTCTGTAACCCTGGGGAAACAGAGGGGTACTGCCATTGCATTATTATTGTTGTATGACTGAGATTCTGTTTCCTACCTATGCCTGTTTAAATACAGCCTTCAGAACTGAAAACTGAGTTCTAATCAAGCGTTTCTTAGGGCTCATCGGTATACATATGCAGTTTTGAAATATTAAGGAGCAAAGATAATCTGCTTGAATAGTCAAATTGTTTAGGCCAGGATATCCCCATATCTCCTTCTTTCAGTCTGAAATGGTATTAGTTTCACTTACTTTTAAACTTAAAATAAAGCTAGAAATTTCCTTTGGATTAATTATTTTCTTTCCAATATCTCTTAATCCTACTTAGTCTTTCTCCTTGATCAGGTTTTAAAGATTGAGTGATTAATCCCACCTGTCCCAAGAACAGAGCTAAGAAGTGAAACTTTATTTTTGATAGTTGCTACACTTCCCAGAGTAGGTAAACCTGTGACAGAAGCAAGACAATTTTGAAGCAATTTGTGAAGCAGTAGTGGTTTGCTCCACTTCATTTTTTTTTTAAATTTTATTTATGTCTTGAGGCAAATCTGAGCATTAATAGAGTTACTTCCATGCCTTCATTTGTCTGTTCTGTGCTTCCCTTTTTGATTTGAGTGATGATCTTGGTAAATATTCAGAGCATTCAGCTGTATGTCTGCCATCTGCTTCTTGCCAGAGAGTTGCTTGTCTGTGCCTGCCACATAGGAAGGGCTTTTCCTCAAAACTTGTCACTTGATGCTGACATTTGAAGTTTCAAAGTGGCTTACTCCAATACCTTGGTCTTTCAAATCTGTCTCAGGTTCATGTACACACAGTTTAATGAAATTTACAAAGTTATAAAAAAATTTCCTCTCTGTTCTTATTAGTTAGCTTTATCTGGAGTCACTTTTAAAACTAGGCAAAATTAATGTTACAACTCAACAAGTTTCTAACAAAATAAACTAAATCTTTGATTACAGAGGTGACAGATGGAAAATATTGTCAACAAAAGTAATCATAAAGAGCATAACAACTCCAAATTATATTTAATAGCAGTTCATTTTCATCTTTGCACTTCTCTTCCAAGAATCTCAAGGAAGGTTTTGGCTTTGAAAACTACAGAAAATAACATTCCCATTGCTCTTAGACTGTCTGACACTGTTATATCAAAGTAGTCTGAATGTCTAGCATGTTACCCCTCTGTTTCACAGTTCTGAGTATCTTTTATCCCTTTTTGCTCCAGATAAAATGTGCTCTGCCTTTTCTTCTGAAGCTTAAGAAATGTAATTGACTTATTCTTACGAAAGTTCTTAATTTATATACCTTTATTCAAGTTTTTTTGGCAGCTTCTGTTTTCACCAGTTTTCTTCTGACTTACTTCTGTTACCAATAAAGGCCCTTTGCCTTTAGGAAATAGCTGCAGAATAACTGAAGACCACTGAGGTTTTTATAAAGAATGAATTTGAAGATGGCACATCAGTCAGTACTTAAATTTGGTTTTGTGTTGCCCCAGAGGAAACAATGAATTTTAATAAATCCCCTTCAGGCCAAATAAATATGCTTAATAAATTACTTCCAGGCCATACCCTGGGCTTTGGAGATCTTCCAAAGGAGATCTTCCAGTCTCCTTTTTGACTCTCCCTATTTGATGTGCCTGGGCTGTTGAGGCACCATGTTCGTATAGCTGCAGGCAGCTCCTGCAGGAGTCGAGTGAAGCTTGTCCATAGATAAATGCTTTGGATGTGCTTATAGTAGTGTTCATGCCAATAAATATATGGCAATATGTTATGCCTTGTCTTCAGCTTTACTGTATGTTTCCTACTGTGATCTTCAGTATTCTTACTCCTTTGGAAAACAAAGGAGACCGTGCTGCTGATTAAATCAATAACAAAGCTGAAAAATCTTAAACTGTCAGTGGAGCATTTTGGTTTTAATAGCCCATGCCTCTTTTTCTGCATACATCTTATAGGCATAAATATTCGGAATTTCTAACCTGATTGTGTCAAAGACTTTAAATAATATAAAAACAGGAAAAAGATGAGATGCAATTGAGTCAGAAGAAAACTTAAACCCGTAAAAAACCACTCCACCTGCTCCATTAGAATGACACCTGCCTCCTTAAAACGGTCTTTTACAATATTAACAGAAACCCTTCTACATTCACTTGCACATCAGATGGAATGGAAGGAAGGGCAGCTTTAGGCAGGGTTAGGACCCCAAATCTTGCAGATTTTGCATTCTGAACAAGTGCTGCAGTATGCAGTTGACAGTCTGGTTTATCACTGCAGAACAAAGAAGGAAAATATAATTATTTTTTCTTATGCTCATCCTTGTCCAAGAAACAGAACTGGGAAAAAAGGATCCCAAAAGAACATATTCCTATAGATGTAAGCTGTGTATGTAATAAATTTGAAGTAGCATTTTTATGCCTTGCCTAATTACTTACTTGAGTTATGCTTCAGTAACTTTAGAGCAGCTATTAACTGTTTTTAGTTTAATTGCTGAGAGTAGCATTTAAATCTCACTCTCTTCAGTACCAGCATTCATCACAGACAATTTATACAGAATTATTATTTGTAAAAGAACAAGAATCTTTTTTTCTTTTTTCCCCATGCAGTTCATTTAGGTACCTTGGATAGCAATGATCTGGAGTTCCTTGGCAAACTGTTAATTATCTCAGTTTTATTATCCTATTAACTATCTTAATTTTAATGCAATAAGATTTAAAAATGAAGTATGTTTAGAAATAGTTAATTATTCCTTTGACTCTAAAGTACTGAAAGGTATAAGCTCTATTGTATCTGTGTGGGACCACAAAGAGCAATGCTGAGATAGCCGCTACTGTGAACCTAAAAGTTTAGCCTTTACTTTGCTCTGCCTCCCGACTCTTGAATGTGTAACCACATAACTCTGAAGTAATACTTAAGTACTTCTCAGTGGTTGTTTGTTTTAAATGTATGGGAGAAGGGTGGCAATAAATGTGTGAGTGTGTGTATGTGTACGTGTGAGTATATATATGTGTATGCAGAAAGTACAAAGTAACCGAGCAGCAGTGAAACGCCCTCTTTCAAAATCTTCTGGAGGTCTGAGTGGTATGTTTTATCACCAAAATTTAGAGAAAAATGGGGGGTTTTTTATGCTGGTAAGCTCTCACCCAACATTCTTCTCACCTTTCCGCAGCAATCTGTAATGGAAGAACAGGCTGAGCAATGCTTAGGTAGCTGCATCTAATTTTGGCGTTTTTTTCGTTTGGTTGGGGTTTATTTAGGTGGTGGTGTTTGTTTGTTTTTTCCCATTTGAACTCGTTTTACTTGGTTCTCAAAAACTTTGTTGAATTGACAAGTTGCCCAAATGTCAAAATAGGAAATGGATATTTTTTTTTTTTTTGTGTTCTGTGGAAAATATATAAATAAATGTTCTAGCCTTTACAAAATGTGCAAATAAAGCATGTTCATAATTTTCCATGAAAATTAGCAGAATCATTAGCTGAAAATTATATTTCTGCAACACAGGATGAAAGGGCCTCATCTTCTTTATAGGTGTTGCAAGTCGACATAAACATCTCTTCCAAACTTCTAGCTCCTGGGAATCCATAGTGGATTTGTAATGCATGATGCGTTTAATTACACAGGTATAAAAAAAAAAGTAGGAAAAGGCCACATGTGTTGGAGAAAATCAGTACAATTTTCAGATTTTCTTCTTGAAAACACAACTATTTTGGATCGATGTAACATAGGTATATAACCACTGCATGTCTTAAGATATGATGGACAGATCATTCAGGTGTGTAAGTCCATTCATGTACTTCTGGAGAATTCTTGATTTTCAGTAGAAAAATGTGTATTTGGTAAACAAAATACAGCATCGAAATTATTTCACTCTTATTAGGCTTAGAATACAAACATTTTGAACAACCAATGCTGTTATTTGGAATATAAAATGCAAAGCCTTACAGATATCTGAGCATATCAGGCTTCAAATTATACACATATCGTATGATATATGAAAATAACAATCCAGACTTTCTCAAAACTTTACAAGTAAATGTCTCCCATGATGCAGGGAGGGAGGGATGTGAGATTTGTGCTTTCTTTATTATAAATTTGCTTAAACATAACAGTCAGAGAAAACTGTGGTAACCTCCTTAATCTGTAATGTGCTTATTTTCCTTCATAATCTTTTGCTGAGGAACCTGCATAGGAAAGGAAAGGAAAGAACAGTGTTGCTGTGGAGATATGAAGGCTACTGGAGAGTGAGCAAGGAGATTGCAGTAGACACAGAGGAAAAACTGATTAAACTGAAGAGTGGGAAAAGAGGTTTTGTTGGTGTTGTTGTTTGTTTGTTGGGTTTTGTGGGTTTTATTTCTATAAGGCTGAAATGGGAAAGGTCTGACAGGGGCACAAAAGGAGACACATTACCAGTGACAGACATTTAAGAATGAAATTGAGCTGGAATCATAAGCTAACACTGACCTACTTTTTAATGTGTGTAAATATTCTATGAGCAAATACAATGGAATTTTCTCTGTATGTCACTTATAAAAACATTTACTGTTTTTTATTTAAATAATTTGTTACTTTAGACCTGTTTCCCACATAAAAATGCTCATAAAGTCACAACTGCTGTTTTTCTCAGGCAGTTCTCAACTTTGGGAGTAGCAAACATCTTACTGTGCTTCTGAGAAATAAAAAAAACCCATAGAACAAATAGTAAAATGCATTTCAAAAAGAATGCAATAGGACATAATTTCAGTGTAACTTGCTAGTAGTGTGCTCTCTAGTCAGAACCACTTCATGGTAAATTATTGCTTTACATTATAGAAAACCCAAGTGAAGAGAAGATTACAGATTTCACCTCAGGAGTTACCTGACTTAATTTGGAATCACATACTTGCCTCAGCAGTGAAACTAGATATGAAATGTGCAAAAACCATGGACTTTCAGGTCTGATTCACTCTGCAAATCCTCTGCTTTCCCATGTAGACATAACTTCAGGGAACTGAGGCAGTCAAGGGCAAAGAAAAGGCTTGTGAGACAAATTTGGATAATGGGGAGAAGAAATAATATCACAGAACTAGAGACAGAGATGAGGTGAGACAGAGAAATGGTGGCAGTCTTGCTTAGAAAAGCTGAAGCACATTGAGAGAACCGTGAGGAGGTCTTGTAAACACTGCGAGAGCTGTGAGGTCTTGAGCTGAGTCTGGCAAAAAACAAGAATGAAATGGGAAGACTGATTCTGATTGCTCTGGAGAGGACTACTAATAGAAATTTGAAAGGGAATACTTTTCTGTTCTTTGGAGGCTATCCTTGAAGGCTGTCCATGAATGTTGCTTGTTCCACGTCCTGGTCACAGTCTGTGATGATATCTTGCCATTTCTAGAGAACCCTCTCTATACTCATGCAACAGCTTTCAAATAGATTTTAATGCTTCAGTTCTGGTGCCAAGCTCTGCAGGCATCTCAAAAAATGCTATAGATGGAATGTTATTTTAATTTCTGAATTGCAAACTGGGCACATTTTGCTCTGATGATTTTATTTATGGCATCTTTCACATCTTAAGCAGCTGGTTTTGCAGGCTTAGTCTTTGTCGAAGGTTTTGTGTGTGTTAGCCTATGTCAGTATGAATGTGTGAAACTCTTGCTTGGTTGAAGTTAATGGAAGTTTGCTGGAATTTCATTTGGATTTTCATGCTGCTCCAAATCTGCTGTGCCTTTTAAAAATAAATACATTTTTTAAAAAAAATCCAAGGCTTTGTATCTACCCCGTAAGTAACTTCATCTTTTGGGTTCATTCATTGCCATAGGCTCTCATCAAAGTGAGAAGTTACATGAAAATTTTACTCCAGTAGCTCAAGGAACTTCCAAATGAGGCCTCTGGCGCTGTAAGAACACACCTGTGCATGGATCTGGCCAGCATGAGTCTACATTGCACATTAAAACCTCTATTTAAAGGGCAAAAAAAGACGCTTAATAGGGTGTTAGACAATCTCCACCTGTTACAGTGGAATCATTCTGCAACCATTGAAACTTTTTAGCCATCAAAAAGGGAAAATGTGTATTTTTCTTCTCTCTGGGGTCTCCTCTGTGACAGCAATTAAAGACTTTCTATTAACTACATGTTAATTATATCTACTTTTCTATCTAACTGATATGGATGTCAGCCAGAATGTTACACTAATAGCTCTGCAGAAATATTCAGGTTCCTGTCTTGAGTTTTCAGGTTAAACTTCCTGCAGTTTTACTTTTTAACTACCTTTGTCTTGCTTTTTGATACAAATATTAATTACAGATTAATTATGTATTTCCAAATTTATTTAGCTCTGGAAACAAAACAAGCAAACATTGACTCCCACCCCCAAGACTGAAAGTCTAACCTAAGATTAAGATGTCTAAAGCAAGTCCAGAATCATGAAAACTTACTTTGCGTAATGTTTCTTTTAGCAGTTTAGCATGGCTTTAGCATGGCTTTAATTGCAGAAAGAAAATACACCTGTATGTTGTATTTTCCATCTTAAATGTCAATTTTTTAGTTTACATTCAAATATAATTTACATTCTCTCTGTGTATATGCATGTATAAATGGATTTATAGATTCCATCATTACAGCATCTTCTATTATATTAAATTATAAGTAAGAGGTTTTTCTTTAGCTTTTAATTGCATAGAGGCTGGTTTTTGAGATCAGTTAGGAGAGAGTCACCTGGCAGCAGAATAAATCATATTCTCCTGGGACATTATGAGACTGTTCATTCCTATTTTCAGGTTCAAGTTTTCAAACCCAGAGACTGGAAGTTCAGTTTACTCTGTGGCTGGAAAGAAGCCCTACTCTGTCCTGTGAGTAGACAAGTGTTTCATCTTTCTGTGGGACACTTTCGTTATAAGAGAGAGCTTGTATCTTTTTAAAGAGCTTTAGCAGTTATGAGGTCACTTGATTTGTAAAGGTCATGCTCTCTCCTTTGTGTTGCACCTGGTAGAAGTGGAGAAAGGTAAAAAAAAAAAAGGAAATTTTGCAGAGACTTAAGCTTTTACCAGCTTCAGTAGTTTTTTTTTTTGGGGGGTCATCCTATGTTCTCCCTGCTTCCTTTTTAGTCTTCTCAATGTATGTGTTATCATCTTTTTTGCTGAGGGAAGAGAAAGATGAGACCATAAAGATAACACTTAAAAGTAACATCAATCAATTAAAGAGAGAAACTTCATTACAGTCCTTTTTAAGAAGAGAAGTGAATATATTCTGTTTGAATGCATTATTCTTTTGTAATGCTTTCTAAGCTATATTGTTTATATAGGCAGAATCTGGACACAGTAAAAACCTGAAAATATTTCCTCCAATGGCTGTCCATGATATATTCACATTTTGACATAATTGTGTGCAGGCTTCTACATGCAGGTTGAATAAATGTGACAGTTTCTGCTTCTTAAAATAAATAATCTATCAGCTTTGTATAATTGCATTTTTCACAGTTCTGTCAACTGGGAAAAGTCTTTGGCTAATAAGTAGTGCTCAGATTTAACTCGATGCATACACCACTAAAACTGGCAACTCTTATCTGAATAAGGAAAATAAACAGATTAAGCAAGAAGACACTGTGGTGCTTTAATTCATTAATTAGTTATAAGAAAGCTGTCCTGGTTTTGGCTGGGATAGAGTTAATTTCTTCACAGTAGCTGGTACAGTGCTGCATTTTGGATTCATTATGAGAATAATGTTGACAACGCACCGATGTTTTGGTTGTAGCTGAGTAGTATTTGCCCTAAGCCAAGCACTGTATTTTTTTTTCAGTCTCATGCTCTGCTATTGAGGACATGCACAAAAAAGCTGGGGGGGAAGCGTAGCAAGGACCCAGCGAGGACCTGAAGTGGCCAAAGGGATATTCCATAACATACAACATCATTCCCAGTATATAAACAGTGGAGTTACCCTCAGTAAGTCAGGGAGTGATTAGCAATTGTATTGTGCATCACTTTTTTTCTTGGGTTTTATTCATTATTTTTGTTATTATTATTACTGTTCTGTACTATTATTATTATATTTTACTTTGTTGCAATTATTAAACTTTTCCTAACTTACCAGTTTTTACTTCTGGT
Source organism: Struthidea cinerea (assembly GCA_013397865.1). NCBI lineage: Eukaryota > Metazoa > Chordata > Aves > Passeriformes > Corcoracidae > Struthidea > Struthidea cinerea. The sequence continues at coordinate 1,571,730 of VZTI01005041.1, read as the reverse complement.
TCTCCTTCCCATTCCATTTTATGGGGAGGCCAGTGAAGGCTGCATGCTTAGTTGACAGTTGGGCTTAAATCATGACATAAGCGAAGAAACACAGTCTTTGCATTTGCAGTGACCAGACTGACAGCATTGCAACAACTTTAAATTTTTGGCTTCTGCTTATTCCATTGTTATTGCTGGAAGACAGATACATAGCTTGCACTTTGTTGGAATAATATTCCTTTCTTTGCAGAAGAGAAAAATGAAAATACAAAATCCATCTATAAATAGACTTTGAAAACTGGAAAATCTTCCCTCCAATGTGTTCCTGTGGTAGAATGAAAGATTATTCTTTTGAGAAGTCAGCATTATATATACCAAAAGAGTAAATGTCTGATTATCATTTCTATATGGCTGCAACAGCATATTAATGTCTTTTCTCTAATTAAACTTGAACAATAGATGCTTCCTGGAGGTTAAAGATGCAAATTAGTTTTTATGGAACAAATACTGATGCTTGCCTCTGACTGAAGTCATAGGCAAGTTCCTAAGAGTATAAGGTCTGAATTTTGCTTTCCCTATGCTGTGTTTTTTTAACCTGAGGGTCATAATCCTAACTTCTTAAGGAGAAATTCCCTATATGCTTTTAGGTCACATACCAGTGTGCTTGATGCTCTCTAAATGACTGTTGCTATGACTTCTGGTCCAAGGCAATATAATTGCTGGTGATGTAGATGCCAGTTATAGCCCTCCTCAGAGAGATGCTTGGATTTATTTACTGAGAAAAAAATAACATGTATGTTTCTGAATACACCGGGTTCAGTCACCTAATACATAGAAATATACCATACAGTTCACAATTAAAACTATTCCATTAAATTACCACTTAAATGCACTTGATTATGATTCTCAGAAGTGGAGAATCATAATCAATTAAATGGACCATGCCTTTAAACGTGTGCCATTATAAGCAATTTTCTATTTTATTTCATTTATGAAATATGTTGGAGTTTGTTTATTAAAATCATAGAATGGTTTGGTTGGAAGGGACCTTTAAAGGTCATCTAGTCTGATCCCCCTGCCATGAGCAGGGACATCTTGAACTAGATCATGTAGCTAAGAGCCCCATCCAACCTGAGCTTGAATGTTTCCACAGATTGGGCATCTACCACCTCTCTGGGCAAGCTGCTCCGGTGTCTCACCACCCTGACAGTAAACAACTACTTCCTTACAGTCTGATTCTACCTTCTTTTAGTTTACAGCCATTACCCCTAGTCCTATTGCAACAAGGCACACTGAAAAGTCTGTTTCCATGTTTTGTATAAGCCCCTTTTAAGTCCTGAAAGGCCTCAGTGAGGTCTCCTGAGAGCCTTCTCTTCTCCAGGCTGGACAAACCCAGGCTTTCCTCATAGCAAAGCTGCTCCATCCCTCTGATCCTCTTTGTGGCCTCCTCTTGAATTGTTTAAACAGGTCAATGTCCTTCCTTGGGTTGGGGCCTCAGAGCTGGATGCAGCACTCCAGGTGGCACCTCAGGAGAGCAGAGGGGCAGAATGCCCTCCCTCACCCTGCTGGCCATAGGGCTTTTTGGATGCAGCCCAGGACACATTTGGCTTTCTGGGCTGCGAGTGCACACGGCTGGGTGATGTCCAGCCTCTCATCCACCAGCATCCCCAAGTGCCTCTTGGCAGGGCTGCTCTGGATCTGTTCATCCCCCAGCCTGTGTTGATACCAAGGTTTGCCCTAAACCAGGCGCAGCACCTTGCACTTGGTCTTGTTAAACGTTATGGGGTTCCCATGGGCCCATTGCTCGAGCTTGTCCACGTCCCTCTGGATGGTATCCTGTCTCTCAGCTCAGAAATACAGAGATTAAAATGGAAGTTGATTATTTTATAAATTTCTTAAGGTTCAAATATCGTCTTCTGTGAAATAGAACAGAAAACATTTCCTGCATTTATCTCCTTTGGAATGATTTTTTCATTATTTTTGAATTTCACAGAGGAACTTTATATGTAAAATGGTTATTCCACAGCTCCCATAGACCTTACTGAATACTGAAATACCAGCATTAAGAACTCTTTAAAATGATAATTATCTTGTCATGTTAAAGTGCATGAAATTCATATCCTTTTCCAGGGTACAGAAAAATAATCCTGTTTAAAATTATGCATGATTTTATATTTCTCCAAGTATGTGCTTATGCTGAATTGTATAAGCAATAAGTGTTTATACACTTGGAAACTTAAATGTCAATGTTGCTTGAAGATAGTTTCAAGTTGTTAAATTAGAGTTTGCTAAAGATACTGTACTTTTCCTGACTTTATTTCCTGTCCAGAGACTTTTTCACCTAAGTGCTCTATCCTCCATTGAGGATTTCTGTCTGATGATGCAGGACATATGCAAAAGGGATTCCAACATTTTTCCAAACTGCTGGGTATTAAGAATAATACAATTATTAAAAATACACTTTTGAAAATATTTGCTGCTTGATTTTCTCAGAATTACTTTTTCTTATGAAGCTGAAAGGTCATGTTGAAAGCACAGCTTTGGAGTCGATAAAGGGGACATTCATTTGTTTTTTAAATATTATCCAAACTGGAATGACATATTTCTGCATTTGTAACATTCTGAACCTATCCTTTGATGTGAAGTTGGTCTAAGAAAACTTTTTGTATAACAAAATGTTTTTATTTTAAACTGTGTAGTACATAAAAATCAGGGCATGTAATAAATAAATGATAACATATCTCCTGAAACTTCGTCCTATTTTTTTATAGGTAGTATTTCTACTACAGTGTTTTGTCACTGGTTTAGTCCAACATGTAACTAATAGATGTAAGTGGTAATCAAGAAGAATTTACTAACTTTTTGCATTTATGTGTATGTCCTTTGGAATTTGCAACTCTGAGAAGCAATAAGAATATGCACCCAAGAAAGAATAAAAAAAAATTTAACAAGCCAGAGATCGTCTCTGTCTGCCAGTAACAAACGAGAGATTGCTATAAATTACAATTTCAATATCACTTTCACAAGTGTGGCCACCATAATTGTGCTGCCTGACTGAATTATTTCTAAAGCACATTACTGCTTAAATGGCAGATAGACGCAACTTTTCCCTGTTAAACTAGTGAATTTCAGCAAACCATTTCTTCAAGTATTTTCACTTGAAAAAGCCACAGATTCATTAGGGAAGACTGAGAAAAAACATTGTTCTTTTCCATGCAGCTCTCTCCCTGTGTGAGATGGTTTTGCTCTCTTGCTGAGCCCAAATGATGGTTGAAAAAGGCACAGGAGCAAAGTAACTAAAAATAGCAGGAAAGAACAGTGCAGCAAGAAATAAGAGAAAAGACTGAGGGAAGAAACAGGTAACTAAAGAAAGAAAAAAAGACAGAAGAACTATAATGAAAACATAAATATCAAGATAAAAAGAGAAAAACTAATACAGGAAAGAGTAAAATCAAATGATACTTTATTCAATTTCTTTAACTGCTGTTACATTTTGTTTGAAATATTTTCTCATAACATTACTTCTCTTATAGGTCTTAATTCTGTGTAGTACACAATACAAATAAAAGTAAAACATTAAACAATTAGAAAAATATTATTAAATGCACACAGCATTTATAAAAAATATTCCACTTTTCAGATAATTTATTTAAACTTGATGTTATTGTATCACTGGGAATGGTTAGATATGCATGATGGTTATGTGTCCATAGAAAACCAAAGATTAAAATAATATTGTTTTATCAGTTAAATTATATCGCAAGTTAAATGAAAAAAACCCCCACCTTTTAAAAGGAAGAGGATATGTCTAATCTGGCTACATGTATTTGCATTATGCATCAGGCGACTGGGACTGTCTCGTTTCCCCGACCCTGATAAGTTTATGTCTGCAAAATTATACTGATGAGCTACTTCTGTTTTTCACAAAATGGTATGGGCTCAGGACCTTGTTCTTCTTCTTGGACTGAAAGTCACTTTCTGATTTCTGTGTCTGCTCTGTTTATCTTGTATATGTGCTGTGAAATACTCACTCTGCAAATATTTGCTCTGCAAATCTTTTCCTTCATTGTGAATTTATTTTTGATGTCCTGGTTTAGCCCCGGCCTGCAACTGAGCCCCACAGAGCCACTTGCTCAGTCCCCTGATGGGATGGGGTGGAAGAACTAGAAGGAAAAAATGAGAAAACTCATGGGTTGAGATAAAGACAGTCTAATAGGGAAAGCAAAAGCTGTGTACACAAGCAAACAGAACAAGGAATTCAATCACCCCTTCCAATGGGCAGTCAGGTGTTCAGCCATCTCCAGGGAAGCAGGGCTCCATCACACATAACAGTGACTTGGGAAGACAAATGACATGGCTCCAAATACCCTCCCCACATTCCTTCTTCTTCCCTCCACATTATATATTCAGCATGATATCATATGGTCTAGAATATCCCTTGGGTCAGTTAGGGTCAGCTGTCCTGGCTGTTTCCCCTCCCAACTCGTTGTGCATCCCCAGGCCCCTCAGAGGTGGGGTGGGGTGAGGAACAGAGAAGGCGTTGACTCTGTGTAAGCACTGCTCAGAAATAACAGAAATATCCCTGTGTTATCAACACTGTTTTCATCACAAAACCAAAATATCACTGCATACCAGCTACTGTCAAAAAAAAAGTTAACTCTAGCCTAGCCAAAACTAGCAGAGATGTAGAACATAAAATCAAGAACATCAATTCAGCAGCTTTCCCTGACTGTACTCCCTGCTACAGACTGACTATGTACTGAGGATAAACAAAATGGAAGGTCATCAGCTGATATGAAAATACACAAATGTATTTTTGAATTCTTAATTTATGAAGATGCAATCTATGCTATAAATTCTGAAATATCTAGTAAAACTGACAGGCTTATCAGTTGGCAAGGAAATCAGCCTGGTTGTCATTGGCTTCAGCACACTTTCTTGTGAGCTGAAAGAGTGATGAGATTTTCTGCAAGGACATGAAATGCAACTTTAAAAGTGGGAAAGTAGAGCGCTGTAGTTAAAATATGTAGAGTTATAGATAAGTATTTAAAGGGTGAAAAGAAAGCCACTGGTATGACATAGTTCTACAACTCAACCTATTCATTTTTCTTCTTTTCTTTTTCTTTCTTCATTTTCAGAAGGGGAAACATATTGGTTAAGAGCAGCAGTTTCTAAAAGGCTGATTAAACAACTTTCTTAGGATTGTGTAAACTAACAAATGTTTTAACTGATTTTTCTCACGAAAGTTTTCCATTTGCTAAGTACGTACAGTGGGAGAGGAGGATAGTCTATGTACTGATGTATTGCATTGATTCCACTTACATCATATCATGTTTTAACATGCAATCTGGCTGCACCTGCCCCTTTGGAATACTGTTTTGGTGTGCCTAGTTATAGGAATATGATTCAAATTGACTAGCTGTGCAGTGAAGGTACCAGCTGTTCCATCCATTCATGCTGCACCAAATGGGTAAAAGGTAAAATCTTTTCTGCATGGGAAGTTGCGAGGTGGTTCCTGGGGCACAGCTGAACTGGCTGCTGATTCTTTTACAAGTTGGCTCCAGGAAGTTCCAGCAACTGCCTCTGAAGGAACTGCTTTGGTCACAGCTCAACCTGACCCACAACCACCTTTCCTCCCTCTTTGATCAAACAGAAGAGCAAACACAACCCACAAGTATTATGCAATTTATCCTGCAGGTATTACTGAAATGCAAGGTTATCTTTGTGCAGGCATGAGAAATGCAGGCTACAGAAGGAAGGGGAATTTTCAAAAATATTAGAAGCCCTTTTACACAGAGATCCCATCTTTTTTTGGCACTGAGGCTCAGGAGAATTGTGGGAAGCCTGCTTGAAGGAGAAGTGAGAGAGGCAAATGCAGCCTTTTACTCCAGCAGCTGTAAGAGCTGGTACTGAATAGAGAGGAGAATGGTGGGCTTGCTATGAACAGCTGTAAGTCTCACTTAAAAACTAAAATGCTTCCCCTTTGCTTCCATTTTTTGGTTATTTTTTTCTTCTCTGTTTTGTACCTGCCTGTTTACTACTAAGAGGGCTTCTTGCTCCTCTTCTAAATGTGTTAAAAGGGTGTTGGTCAAATAAGAAGCTGATGGAGAAGCCCTAGCACAGGTGTACCCAGCATTGTGGCCTTTACGTGTATTGGAACTGCTTAACACTTCGATGCATAATTGGAAAATGCTTATGCAACAATTTTGGCAGAGATGCTTAAGAGAAACAAAGATTGCTAGAACTGCACAATTTGCAGAAAATAACTTTATGCCCTTGTTATTGCCTGGAAACATGGATTTTCAAAGCAAAAGCTACAAGGATGAAAGAGAATAGAAAATGAAAGGAGCATGCATTCCTCTAGCAAAAAACATCCCTTAAATTTCTGGAGTGATTATTTACCCAGTTTGACATTTGAAAACTTGAATATTTTTTACTTATGTTTTCCAAAAATTGATTTTGCATTTAAATTAAGATAGAAGGCAATGATAATGTTATAAGATGAAAGCAGTAAAACAAAGAAAACCATAAAAGGTCAGCTATGCTTGGCATGAAATAATTGTCTCTAGTGGCAAGAGAAATAACATGTACAGCTAGTAGAAACCATAAAATCTCTAGAGTATTATTGAAAATAATAAGACAGAAATTATATACAAATCAAGCTATGCCTTCTAAAAATAAAAAAATATCATGCTAATGCTTAAGTGCTAAGTACATTACTTAGTGGTAGCTGTACAATTTTATTTAACATAAATAATAAATATTATGCCTTCATAATTCCATATTTTTAATGAAAAATAAAAGTAATCTATTCTTTAAGAAGCAGAAGAGTCAGTTTTATAAGGAAAGTAATCTTAACTTAAATCTTGTGTGATTTTACTACTTTTCAGAAAGTACCAATGTTATAATTGCCTTTCAAGACTTTAAAGTAAGTACAATACCCTGTCAGAGCATACTTTGAAATAATTTATAGGAAAGAGTCCTCGCTGGTATATTTGAATATAAAATAAGAATTACTTCTGGTGATTTTTCGCTTGATCTCACTGTATGGAACCATAAGTAAGGTGAAAAAACTCTGTTTTTGCAAAAATGTAGTGATCAAGAAAGATTTTAGAAGCAGCTTTTCTTCCTTTTCTCCATTTATTTCAAGTCATGAAATAAAGCTTGTGAAATAATGAAAGAACCAAACAATTATGAGCTTAAATAATTAAACTAGAATTCTGTCAATTTCATTTTCTTATATTGCCAAAAGAGAGAGCTCATGGTTTGCTTTTTTTTAAAGAAGTGTTAAGAAAATTTATTATAAAAAGTTGCTTTATTATGAAAGTCACACAATACAGAATCAAATTCTTCCTTAGCATCTTTTTTTTTTTTAAATTGATCTGGTTCTATGTGCTTAAATTAGTCTGGATCACAGCAGTGTAATTTAGACAAAAAGCTAAACCACTTTTACTTTCAGTTGTCTACAAATACTATGAAAAATGTGAATATATGTAGATTTTGGGGCTTACTTTATATTGCATTATATTGCAATTAAGAATACGGACGTGATAGTTTATTTTTAACTGTCTTTTGATGCACATTGCAATCACTTCTTTTGAGAATGCAACTTTGTTATTGTCCTGAGTTAGTTTACAGTTATGATCTTCCTACTTTTCATTCAGTAGCATGAGGTGTGATTTCTGCTTTACTGCTCATTTGAAAATATTGCACAGAGAGTACTTGGTACATAATTAATGTTGGCCTCAAAAATTAAAACTGATCCTTTAAAGTAGGCAAGTTTCTGATCAGATCAGGCTGTAAGAAGTTGATTTAATTCTGATGAACTAATGTCTGAAATTGCAAGCCATAGGAAAAACACTGATTTGCTCTCAAACTGGGTCCTTAACCCTTTTAGGCTTTTGCATCTAAGTGTAGTTTCAGTGAACAAATAAGGAAAGAAGCTGTACTTGCTGCATTTTGTCATCTGACAAGTTACACTGAGAAAATTTTCTGTGCGGGGTTGAGGACAGCTGGTAACCAGAGAATATTTTATTTCCGTTTTGGGGACATGTAATTTTGATAACACTGAATGTTTATGCCTCTGGGCATATATGATGTACCCTCCGCAGGTACCTTCTGCTCCAACCCAATGCCTGGTACTGGCACCCATTCAGAGTTTAGGAGTTTGTGTCTGAGTAGTTATAACAAACTTTCCACTCTCCCTGACTTTGTGGTGAAACAAACACAGTGGAATAAATGGATGAGTAGCAACATCCTTCCATCCCTCAAGAGGCTGTTGCTGCAGTAAGCCTTTAGGTGTTTGCAGAGCAGGGCCGCAGTCTCTTCAGGCTGGGCACATCTCCACTTGCTGCAGAGAAACAAAGAGAAGGTATCTGACTGATGTGGAGATTATGTTTTTTCTCATTTGCCATTTCAAACTAATAATGAGTCACATTTCTGTCTCCTAAAACCTAGGTTGAATGAGACCAACTTCTTCTCTACTGTGCCATGTTTTCAAGACAGTAACAGGAACAATGTTGAAAGTTTATGGAGGTTCAAGTTAACAGTATAAGCCTTTTTATAAAGAAATTGATTCCATCAAAGCAAAAATAGGGTTTCAAAGTATGGCAGAAAATTTCTAAAAATTGTGTACTGAAATTCATTGATTTTGTGTATAAAGGCACTCAAAGGATTTGAGTTATTTGAATTGTAACAGAAAGAGATCTATGGAATAGGTAAAGGTATCACCAATTTGTAATAAAATCTGGGAGGTTATGGAGGTTATAGAGCAAATATGTTCTTCAACCACAAGAAAAGAATAACAATATCTCCTATGTTTATATAGGAAATGTTCGCCAAGGGAAAGCAGCTTTTACTTTTGTTCCACTCTCTGGAGCTATTCCTACAGCTTGTGTGCCTCTCATGCAGAAGAATAGGAATTCCTACCTTGAAGGACCCTGCAAACCTCTCTGCCCCTCACCCTGCCTCATCCTTATTTCCTCCCCATTTAACAAGAATAGTGTCATTGTTAACAGCAAACAACAGGTCGTAGCTACAGCCCATTATTTAGAAGAAAATCTCTAGAAATATACTCTGGGCTGCAGAAATGTCTAAAGACCACTTCCATACTTGACTATTATGTCACATTGATATGAAACAGGAGTTAATTGAATAAAGAAATTATTTTTGCTATGGTATTTTCTTCAAAGATGCCATGTCCTTCTTTTTGGACATTCTATAAAAAGGCAGTGAGACTGGTATATCTACTTCTGTTACAAGTATTGTTGCTGTTTTCACAACAACAATAATAACAAAATAATGTGACCACTTGTCGCATCAGGTAATTGATTTCTATAGAGAATTAAATAGAGCAGTGATGTCGCTGTGAGTGGCACTGACGGCAAAGAATGGCACGACAAGTTCAGGAGAAATAATAACTCATTTATTTAATTATAAATCAGTTTATATAACTTGGGTTGCCAGCATGGCATAAGGTCATTGGTCACCGACCATCCGCCTCCCACACCGGTTGGCTAAAACCTTTCAGAATATTTTCCCAGACAATATCACAACAATATTACACAACAGCTGCAGGTACAAGATAGAGGAAGTTTTGCTTACAAAACCATAGTACTGTTTTTCATAGTTTCTGTGAGAAACAGAGCTCTCACAGAGTGCTGCAGGAAGCTGGAAAATTTCTCTGCTAACACTTCTCAGTGTTCACACAGTGACATATATTATGACACATTAGCATTTCCACCAATCCATGTGGCTTTGGAGAAATAATGTGCAGTTTTATAAATGATTTTTGAGCATATAAATCTATTCAATTAATTTCAAAGGCTGTCCTCAAATCAAAGAACTAGGCTGAGGGAAGAGGAATAATGAAATACAGTTTTCAATAATGGTTCCGTTTCTTGTGAATTGTTTTTGCAATACTTCTAAGAGAAAACATTAGGATAAATGTAATGCTGTTCATACTTTGCCAGTTTTTGAAACTGGTCTATGTGTTAGTTTTTGCTCACAGATAAAAAGTAATCAAAAATAATTTAGGATGAGTTGCCAAATTAATAAAGGCATTTGTTCTACATTCACTTAAATTTTTGGAAGGAATGCAATATGCTTTTCCTTACTGGTTCAAATAAAACTGCAGAGCAGATAACTAGTGATACAAATTCTTATGCTCAAAGGAACTAGCAAGCAGAACTATATTTGCACAACACTGACAATATTTTTTTTGCAAAAGGAATATTTATTAACACAATATATTTATCAAATTTGTGTTTGTTTCAGTAAATTGTTTGGTTTCATATAGACTTCTCCAGAACTTTGGAAACAAATTATTTTGGCTTCTAGATGTCTTGAAAATTTCCTTTGTTTGGAAAGTCTGCTTTTCATACAAGCAGTTTAAAGGGGCGAAATGAAACTAAGTAGTTCAGCTTTAAAAAAATTTAATGAATTTTTCTTTTCAAACTTTGCTTTCAATATGCAATAACCATATTCTTGGTTCTTTCAGTCACCAATTGTTTAAAATCTTTTCTAAATGCCCCCCAAGCCATTAAGAGAGCATAATGCACTCCTGCATAACTCTGTGAAATTAATTAAATTTCTAATACTTTATCAGATAGTAAATAAAGGGATTTTTGGCATTTTAATTTAACAGATAATCTTTTACATTTCATTATGCTGATAAATTGTTCAGAATGAAGCTAAATTTCATAAGTTACAAGGAATCTAATAACAGTAACAAAAAAAGAGTTTTGAAAGCTTGAATAAAATCTTTTGCCTTTTAATTTTCTGACAGTTGCTTGCATGAGCTTCATTCTGTCATAAGCAAAACAAAAGTTGCTAAAAGGAGGATTGAAATAAAGAGGGCAGGGGGGGAAAGGAAAGAAATTAAGACTCGGAAAATCCTACCATGATGTATTTTCATGGCAATATAAAGAATTAAAACAGATATATGAACTTCTTTGAGAAGAAGTTTGTCTTAAAATTTAGCTTGAATTTTCTAACTTCAGGACTGAAAAAAATGCAAAATGAGGTAGCTAGAAAAAAAATCTTCACAGTTCAGTTTTTGCACTAACAGATATAGTTACTACATCTATTTAATGCTAATACATGCTAATTGTATAAACATACCTGTTAGAATTCTGGTCTAGTGCTGTCTTCTACCAGGTATAAACTATGCTTACGAACATGCCAAATGTAAACTGCAGTAAACATAAATCAACTATTTTCTATTAAATTGTCTCTTGTTCAGTACATCTACGCAAAGCAAATAACCAATTGTTCATTAAGTAAGTTTCACAGAACCTTAAGATATTTTAAAAACTGGAATTGTAACAGGCCTCAAATTATCTTTTTTTTTTTTGTATGGAACATGCAAATTTGGACGTAACCGACCTTTAAGTGGTAAGACAATTTCTGCTTTAGATGATATTGTTAATGAAATTCCATTATAATGAGGATAACACAACAACTATAGTAATTGCATTGCAATAAGGAAATTTTAGCCTTGAAAGATTTAAAAGCTAATTACTGAGTGCCATAGTGAAACAAATGAAACTCTTTATTTCTGTTGTGGTAATATCTGAATTGCTACTAAGCATTTCCTCAGCAAAGATACTTTCTAAGTGATGATAGGCCTAAATATTCCTATTTAAGCTCCAAAATAGTTTTTGCACAGCAGCCACATTTAATCTTACTGGCAGAGTTGCCTGGTGCACATCTGTAGAGAAACTGCCCTGAAGAAAAGGTGAAGTGTTTCTTGGTCAGGATGGTTGATGAAGAAATCACCCTCTTTTACACCGGTGATAAGAATCAGCTGGAGACCTGCCCTGACAGAAAGTATTTTTGAGTCGTGTCTGCCTTGTGCAGGTACAGCCTTCTGGTTCATCCTGCAACATCATCACAGATCTCTTGTAGGGTTCTCTCTTGATCGTGGTCATTCCTTTCCCCCCTCCACCAAATACCTTTTAGAAAGCTTTCAAGAGTAAAACCTTCATGGAATAACACTTCCAAGAAGTGCAGGAGCAAATTTTGATGCCAATGTGATATATAACACAGGAAAGAACCTGATATACATGCGCAATTTTAAAATTTTTTGATTGACCCTCCATATTTGGGGCATACATAAGAGGAAAAAAAAGGAAATAAATAGCAGAGTCTGAATTTTGTTTATCTCTTAATAATTTAAATTTTAAAATAACCTCAATTTATCTTCAGGGAGATTAACTCACTTCTTGAAATTCCATGTTTTCTCAAATCAAACAAGCAAACAGAAGCATTGCCAGTTAATGCATTTTGAGTTTATGCCCTCCTTCAAACAGTGGGTATAAGTATTTACCAGGGTACCTTCAGAAGCTGGTATGTGTAGGCTTTCATTGGCATTTCAACATAAACGACTGATGTGGAAAGCAGTATAAAACTCTAGAGCACGTCTGCTTCTGTTGTAAATGCCTTATAGCAGTTTATGATGCTGGCATTTTATCGGGCTCCTAGATTTTGTGAAGCTGTTGGGTTAACAACGCTAGAAGGAAGCATTTTATCTTCCTGGATAGAAGGAAAAATCAGAAATGTTAGTGGGACACAGGCTTCACAGCTTTCCAAAAGAACAAACTGCACTGCCTCAGCCTCAGTAACTGTAAAACCAGGACTGCAATTAGTTGAGCCACTGTCTGCTTTCTTACCATGCGCAGCAATGTTTTTGGGAGGGGGGCTATAGGAAGGTAATGCACACAACATCATGGTAACAGGGTTACTGTGAAGCATGAATTTAATTAGAGGCCATGTGCAAGTGCTATTTATTTGGATATGGCTAATTTCTTTTGAAAAGGGAAAGAAGAAGGACATCAGACACCTCCTCAAAATATTTGAATCTTGGGTTGTGTGCCTGTGAGGTATCGTTCAGGCTTTGAAGAAGACTGGCTTCCATGGAAAAGGGACAGTGAATGACACAGGGTTTCAGAGGGAAATGAACACCAAAGTGTCTCGCTGTGTATTCTTGATGCAACTCCTTTGGTCTTTTTGCACAGTGATCCACATTGCTTTATTGTTATGAATCACTCTCATCCTCAGAGACCCACAGTGACAGTCCCTCCCTTCACTGAAGTTAATGGGAAATTTGCCAGTAACCTCAATAGAGACAGGAATAAGTCATTTGTCCTCTGCTGCTGAAACACATGAAAGCTTGACAAGTCTATGAATAGGTAGTTTCATCCTCTTCTTATTTTAGAGTTTATTTTCAAATGTTCAGACTGTATCTTCAATGAGGAAACTTAACTAGCCTCTGCTCCTTACTCTTGGACGCTATGAATTGCTCTCTCCTGAAGTAAACTATTTTTTCAGACATCAATATTCAACAGCAATAGTAGTACAGGGGGATTATTTATATATTTCTGAAAAGACACAGCTTCCCAAGATGGTTCTACTTTTAATGGATATCATGAAGTGAAAACCAGAATAACTTCAATCACATCTCATAATCTTACAATCTAGCTGTAACATTGAACAAGTTTGTTTCTTCAAGTCTTTTATTTTTCTCCAGTTAAACTGTGACTGGCTGATATTTTACCTTCTGTAATTAATAGAATTGGGTTATACAGGATATAGGACACAGGAGAGAGTGGAATCTGACCACAGAAATACCTTGAGAGAACCCTTCAGAGGAATATTTAAGAATATTTGCATTGCAAGTTTAAATGCATTTTTACATTGAATAATCCTTGCAGAATTGTATTTTATGAAAGAGTGAATTTGGTTTGCAACACTCAAAGAAGATTATTAGTTAAACAGCTTTGTTTCACTATATGACTGCTAATTTAATATTCTCTTACAAGCTTGAAAATAGACATTTTTCTGTCATTTCCTTTCAAATCACGCTTGTTTGACTTCTCTACCTTAAAAGGTACAAAAATACTTCAAAGAGCAGTTCTCTGTATGCAGAAACTTTTTTTTTTTCCTGGCAGCTATAAAGATTTGTTATATTTGGATTATTTTGCATTTATTATATTTTTGCAGAAGGAGTTTTTTCAAAGTTACCATACCACATTATAGAGTTATCACAGAGCAAGGGAGGTTGGCCAGGACTTCATGATATCATCTAATTTATCTTCCCCTGCTCAAAGCAGGGTCAGTTAGAGTAGGTTAGGACCCTAGTTAAGGTTTGAATATCTGTGAGGTTGGAGACTCCGCTAGTTCTCTGGGTAACCTGTGCTGGTATTTGACCCTCACAAGAAAAATATTTTATTACATTTAAAATGAATTTTCTGCATTTTAATTTGTGCCTATTACCTCTTGTCCTGTCACTGGAGAATGCTGAAAAGAGTGCAGCTTCATCTTTTTTTGCCTTTCCCCATCAGATTTTTATATACATGATGAGATCCCCCCGAGCCTTCTCTTCTCCAGGCTGAGCACTCCAAGCTCCCTCAACCTGAGCCTCATATGAGAGATGCTTCAGTCCCTTAATCATGTTTGTGGCCCTTTGTTGGATTTTTCTCCAGTATGTCCAATTACTTCTAGTGTCAGGGAGTCCAGCACTAGACCCAGCAATCCAGATGTGTCTTACCAGGGCTGAGTAGAGGGGAACGATCCCCATTTTGACCTATTAACAATATTCAGCAGCCCAGGAGGCTGTTGGCCACATTTGCCAGAGGGGCACGTTGCTGGCTTACTGCCAACTTGTTGTTCAGCAGGACCACATTTTCCAAGCTTTTTTATTTTCAAGCTTTCCATGCTTTAGTTATATATGGGTAGAGGAAACATTAGAGGAGATACTGATCAGACCAAATTTTCTTTACAAATATGACTTCACTCTTACATTGCTGTGATGACAGAAACAAGCCCAAAGAGGAAATTTCAGCATCTGATTCTAATTAACCTCCTTGAGTATAATTAATTTCACCAGTTTCAAATGAAGGTGAAATTGTGAGTGGGTGTGTTATTTAAAAGCTGTTTAGGGGGAGAGTTTCCTGAAGAGTGTTGGAGAGCAAAGCAAGGAGCTAATTTAGTAGGTGAGATCAAGTTACTGCATTAAAAAGAACTAAGATTTTTGTGGTTTGGAGTTTTTGTTTGTTTTTAGAATGAAAGGTAGTTCAAGGACCAACTGTTTGCCAACAGTTTCACAAGCTATGAAATACAAGTTCTGGTAAGCAAGTTAAAGTACTGTTAATTTGTGGATGAGGTCTAAACATGTCAACTGATATAAGGATGGCTGAATAACCTGTCCTCTTTCTTAACCTAAATCTATGTTATGGCTATGTCCCTGAAATTAGAGTGTTCATTTACTAACATAACCCTGGACTATTTTGTACTTGAGATAGTTTTCTTCTCAGTATTACACATGTATGTTCTCCCTTCCCCCAGCCAGCTCTGTGGCGCTCAGCCACTGTGAAGCCAAGCAGCACTTGTGAAGCCTGCTGTCTGTACAGCTCGTGTATAATTGAGCTATGCAGATGCAGCAGCTGAGTCTTTCTTAGAATTGCTGCCTGTGTGATTGAGCTGAAATACTGGACTTGTAGTGATTATGCAGATGAATTATGCTTGTTGATGCAGGACTCTGCAGTACAAGTGAGGTTGCAAACACCCGAAAATCTCTTTACATCCCCGTTGCGAGAAACATGTCGGCTTTAGACTCCGACCCAAAGCAGCTGCAGTGATAGTTACATCTTTCTCTCTAGTGATCTTCAGAGTATCTGACTGTACCTTACAGCTGCCTTCAGCCTTTTGAGGATTAAACACCTGGGTAAGATACGGGCATTAGACTTCTACTGAGAGCTGTGAAAGTCTAAGTGTTTGTAACTTCTGGTATTTTAGCAGTGTTTGAATCTGCTTGAAGGTAAAGCTTTAGTGTATGGGGGGGAATATCAGGTTGTTTGCTGTCAATACTAAAATGCACAAGCTTCTGTTGCAGCATCTGCTATGTACAAGCTATATTTGGTAAGCTGTCAGCTACTGGTCTTCAAGGAAGCCAAAGTTCCCTATTAAACCTCAGTTGGTGCTTTTGATTTTTCCATAATTGTGTCAGCACTTGATAGTGAAGAAAATGCCTTTTTTTACTAATAGTGGAGAAGGCTTGTGTTTTCTCACTCGTTTTACTTTCTTTCTCTGAGGACGACTTTTCTGTGTCACTCTGAATAATTTTGTGGTTAACAGTTACTTCTGGATTTAGGTCTTAATTTTTAGGGGAAAAGTCAGTATATCAAAGAGCCTTGAACAGCACAAAGAAAATGCACAGTCCTCTCTGTTGACTTCCTAATGTAAATGCCTGTAAAAAACTATTTTTAAAGAAAGGCATGACCTGGCTTAATCAGTAAAACTCACAAAGAGGTGAGCAACATCCCTAACTTGAAGTTCTTGTCTGCTGGAATGATTTCTTTGACTCCCAGGTGGTCTAGAGTGGCTGCTCAATGCTATTGATGGAGGCATTTGTTCTCTGTTGTAAGATTATTCAGGTAGCTGTTATACAAACAGTGCTCTCGTTTTTGTTTTGCCTCCTCTCTGACCTTATGGTGTACTAGGAAGTTGGGGGGGGGGGGG
>VZTI01005041.1:1536268-1555208 GCA_013397865.1 Struthidea cinerea | reverse complement strand
GGAATTCATTAACATGATAAACTGCTTGTTTCTTTAGGCTTAGGTGCTGACAAAACAGTATCAGTTTTCTCTGATGTGTCTTACTTCTGCTTTTATTCAGCCTCTTTAGGGGAAAAAAAAGCAGTAGCTAGATAAGGTTATATGGGAATTGCAGCAGTCACTGGAATCTAAACTCTACCTATTTGGGTGGATTTTCTTCCTGTTGTTTTTGGGTAAGGAGTGTGTGTGAGAGAGGTGTTTTTTTGTTTAAGGTTTTACTTCAGTAGCTTTAGATGCAAGCAGTCGTTCAGGAGAAGTCTTTTATCTTCAGGGTGTTTTAGCAGTTCTGTGAGAAGCAGACATAACTGTCAAATCAGATTTTATTTTTATTGTGCTACTCAAGAGTAAGTGTCTTCACCCATGAACATCCCCTCCAATTCACTGTGACCACGGGTGTTTCATTGTTATCTTGATTTGATAAGGGCTATCTGCACTCTTGTGTGGCACTTATTGTAGCAGTTGCTGAAAAGCTGATGTTTATTTTTGAGCCTTGGATCAGAGAGAGTCAGCATATTTAAAGCAAGGAACCACTTTACTCTCACTTGCTTTGCCCCCAGGACTGCCATGGCTCTGTCTGACCCGGCACTCCTGGAGGAGTAAAAACAGGAGTGGAAAGGAGTGAGAATGAGAGGTGTGTAAGAAAGAGGAGCAAGAGAAAGCACAAATGGCCCCTTAGTGGTCAAAATAAAATAGCCCTAATCCTAAAGTGCTGCAGGCGCTTTCCATTCATTCAGCAATGTGTGACAGAAAAAAGTGGATTCTTATTTGATGTTCATATAAGCCTGTACCCTTTACAGGGAGTTTAGTAAATTGTAGCTAAATGTGTGATCTTGAAAGAAAAAACATGGGATTTTTGTGTGAAATAGTAACAAGGGCTATTAAAAAAAAAAGTGACTATTTAGCAAACTTTCTTCCCTAGAATAGTAATTTCCAGCATAAAGGGCTGGTGACATGACAGGAGTCACTAAATGAATTCTAAGTGCTATATTTAGAGACTGTTTTCTGGATTTAGCTAGCAGCAGTATTTGACTCCTGGCCTTCTGACTTTATGTGTTTTAGACACCCTCATCTGAAATATTAATAGTTAGACATTGGAAACTCTGTTTGAAATACTGATTCAAATAGTGCCTTTGTAAGGAAGCCACTTTTTCATAGTCAGTGTAAGATTGCAACTTTCTGAACTGTGGAGTACTTGTTTTTGAAGTAACAAAATGCTTAACTGCTTATTGCCAAATGGTAGGGATAAGGAGATGCATTAGAATGCAGGATGGTTAGGATGATATTTCAGTTAAACTTTGTAATGTTTTCTTATAACCATTATGAGCTGTGTGATGTTATTAATTTCAAGCATCTAAGAGGGAAAAAAATGTTTTGACTAGTCACTTTTTAAAGAGCTATTCATGAGCTGTTATATTTCAAAAAGATCAGTGTATCTTATGAGATTTCACAACATGCTGGTAATCGTAACATGGATTATTAGAGCTATTTAACTGTTCTTTTCACAATGAAAGCTTGATTCAAATATGCTAAAATCTGTGGTTTCATTGGTAAACCCAGAATCAAATAAAAGTGACAAAATCTAGGGCGCCAGGGCAAACCTACCTGTAATGAAAAGGTAACAAGGGAGTCTTAAGGAAGAGCTTTTCTTGATAGTTGCCTGGTATATTTCTCCCCCTGTTAAGCACAGGAAGAAAATTTCTGGCAAGCACTTGAGTCATAAAAATAGCTACTTGTTTAGTTTGTCACAGTGATGGTATCCGACCTTCATATAAGGGCAAACAGCTTAGCTGCTCTTTACTGAAAGCTGAAAGAAAACAAAGGTTTGCAAAAAGGATTAACTTGGGGAAATCCTCTGTGCCATAGGACACTGGGATAGCAGCAGATGCTGATGGTCTGTACAGCAGGCCATGCTGGTGCCCAGGCAGCTTTGGTGCCCAGGCTCATCAGCTTCTTGGAAGAAAATAAAAATGACACCTGATACTATATTTGAATAGTAACGAACTATAATGACAGTGCTTTATGCCAAACACAATGACAAGTTAGAGCACTCCAGCAAGTTTTGCATGATCCATGTGCTGCAACGTGACAATTAAAGATCATTTGGATCAAGTGGTAACTGTCATATCCAGCCAGTAGGGAGTGTTTGACTACCAATTTGGCATATGAGCACATGGCTGGAGTCCATAATGGCTAATGCAGTGGTAGATCCCTCTGAATTTGCAGCTGTACCTCATCTGATGATAAAGCAATTCGAGAACCATGAGCTAAAAATGTCAAAACATTTCAGGTTGCCACAACAAACTGTTTAAGCATGCAAAAGTGCTGTATTTCTTTCAATTTATATTGACAATCCATTCAGCAAAATTAGATAGACTGCTTTTTATTTCTGGAGGATCTGTACTCCTCTAAAGTGAATGCCAGACCATTTAAAGGCTGCTTTTTTGATTACCTACAAGAAATTATTTCTACATGTACATTACACATATTGGCAGTGGTATCAATATGTCTATATAGGCGCTAATTCAGTAATTTATGTAATCACGTCTGGATTTTTTTTTTTTTTAGCAGAACCACAGATAAGCTTCTTTTTTTTAGGAATAGTGTCTTGAAGAAAGTGGGCTAATATAGCGTAAAGGCTTCTCTGCACAAGTATTCCAAACAGTTTAATTTGAAAGCTATATCCTAGAATAAAATTTTGTTGGTGGAGAGTCCAGAGAAGAACCTCTGTGTGCCCAAACTTGGTACAATTATTTGGGGCATAAAGATAATGTGTTCCGGGAAAACAAGACAATACAGATCCAGAATTTAGAGGCTGATGAATTCACACAGGTTCTACTATTTTAACTTACACTCTGTTTCCAGAGTAGGAGGGAAGGGACAGGTGAATGTTTTGGTCCAGATGCAAAATGTCTATGTAAAACATGTTTACCAAAATGTGTAAATGGTACCATTACAAAGAAAAAGAAACAGTGAGATAATTTCACTGAGGTAATGTCTTCTCTGCTCAGTTAAATCAACAATTACCACCAATGCTGAATACAGTTGAGTGAAGATAACATGTGCAGCTCATTCTGCTGAGAATTTTACTTAAACACCTACTATCTGAGATATTTAATTAACTCAGTTTCTGAGACAATAGACATGATTCTAAATGTTCTTGAGTTTTCTCTTCTTAAGAAAGACTTCATAAGAAGGAACCTTGTTTTATTTCATAAGTGTTATACTGTTCTTTTAAAAAAAGTTTAGTCCACTGCTGAATTTCAAAAGGTGCCACTTTGCTGAATTGCCTGCATTGGTTTGACATCACCTTGTGTCTTTTGGAGGCTAAGCTATCAAGGGCCTTTCTGGTTTAACTGGTATTTGGGCTTATGTGTTGCCACTAATTCTCTTTCATTAAGTTTTGCCACCCCTTTTAAGAGTTCAGGTATCTCCATTTCAGTTCTGGCAGGTTTGCTTGCAGCCTGTTCACAAGCCAAAGGTTTGTTTAATGAAACATTTGGCAGCAACCAATACTATGATTATCCAAATAATTGCACTACATATTGCCAGCCTACGATCAGATGGCCAGTGTGTGCTTGGATAATCAGGGCTCCCTTCTCACAAGCTCCTCCTTGCTATAGTTAATTTTGTCTTCCTTGGAGGCCAGTGGGTGGTTTCTATAGTTGAATTGTAGCTATTCAATTGCTGTTCTGTTAATACTATTGTAAAATTTATTCTTAATCTTACCATCTTATTTAAAACCCAGCTATCTCATTGCAAACCTCAAGCGTAATTACTATGCGGTGTTAGTTTACATTTTAATGGAAAAAGGTACACCTATTCTGCTTCCTTATTTTATGGATGAAGGCATCTTATAGAAGTAGCTCCCCCCCTTCCCCCCAGTCATTAAAGCAGGATCTTTTTGCTAATGGGACTAAAGTCCTTTATCCTACAGGTACTAGTTTCATTGCCCACTTGAGCAAATAAACCATTCACTTCAGGGAAGAAATTTATCAGCAGAATTTTAAGAAGGTACTTGAAAAATACTACCAAACCACTGTTTTTTAGAATCATTGGCAAATCAACGTTTTGAACAAAAGATGCAGATTATCTAATCATGAAATACCTTCATATCAGGATCATGAAAGAAAGAGTGAGCACAAAATTGTCTCATAAATATTTTGTATCAAAGTATAAGCTTCAATGTGCTTTTATATATATGCATACTACACAACACATATGCTCTGCATACCAAGTATTTTAAATTAATATGGCTGTCTTAGACTCTGGTTATCTACAGTGAAGGAACTCAGTTCTAGCTGTCAGTATAACCTTAAATCTGCCTCCAGTTGTGCATAGTACTACACATTGCACATAGAAGGGAATACTGCTGTTACAGTGATGTCTGCTCCAGACCTGATTTGTGCAATGATATATACATGAAGGTTATGATGAAGCCAGCTCTTTTGTTCTAGTTGGTTTGTTTACTTAGGTATATTCTACGGTATAAACCGCTGTGATGCAGTTTGGCCAGTGATTTCGCTGTATTTCTTCTCAGATAAAACATCTTATGCCACTAGTGAAATGTGACTTAGTATGTGGAATACAGCTGGTATTGAGCCAGTTGAGTTCTTGCCTGTGCAATGTACCAACAATCATCGTGCGTGTGAAGCATAAAATGCCTAGTGCAGGGCAATTTTTGTTTTAACCAAACGCAAGGCCTCCAGGTATGGCAGTGCATATAGGTCGAAACATCCACCTGGCACCCAGCACTAGATCTATAATGCAAACTGCTCTTGGAACCTGAAAGGCAGAATTTCATCCCAGCAACCACCTGGATTTGTTTGTACTTATACCTGTTACATGCTATAATTCTGTAGTAATATTATGAAATCTGGGAAGTTACTAATGATTGCTTTGATGCCCTGGGGCTTTGTCAGAAAGAGTCCTATAATTGCATGTGGTAGAGTATTGTGGGGTGTCATTAAAATGGATGGTTCATTGTCTCAGGCTCCTGGGACTTGAGCTAACAAAACAGCCTATGCAACTGACAGGCAACACTTCTCAATTGGAAATACCTTACTTGGTGATATAACCAGGTACAAAAACTGTGGACTGACATTTCATACAAGCACTTGAGAGTGTTACTGAGAAGAAAGCTGTGTGAGTAGCCTCTGAAAAGTATTTGGAAAGGCTTTCAAAACTGCAGTTTCGTTAAAAATCACGTGATAATGGATCTATTAATATGATATTGGAAGCATTACTAAATTTTTCTTCTAGGAACAGATGGAGAAATAAAGAACTTGTATGCACTTTGGCTTAGAATGTGTTCTTTATCAATCACCTAATTTCTCATTTGAAAATTAACATTGAATGCAACAAAGCCAGCACTTTCTACAGGAGCTATCATTATCGAAAAAAAAACCCCAGCAACAACAAAAACCCTCTCTGCTCCCCAACCCCCCCCCCCCCCCCAAAAAAAAACCACCAAAAAAGCAACCAACCAAAAACTGAGCCAACCAAAACTCAAATCAAAATGTGTTGAGAATTTCATTACATCTGCCAAACAAAATTTGCCCAGTTTCATTGTCTGTTGTGGAGATAAGGAGCCAGCTAACTGGAGCATGCTAGTGAGCTTGCATTGACTCCGAGTGAGTGCACAAAACATTTTTGTTATTGATTCCCAAGATGGGCCATTCTTGAATGTCACCATGCAAATATTGCAATATAACTAAAACTTGTAAGTTAGAGAATGCAAAAACTTATAAGCCTCTACAAATGAAAGGACAAGTTCTGTTTGCTCTGTGTACATAAATATGCATAAATATGTATATACATGATATTTATGTATGTATTTGTCTGTACATATGTGCATCTGGAATGTATGGAAATGTACCACTAGTGATTAAAAGAGAAGGGAGATTTTTATGATGAAGGTCTAACCTGTTGTTTTATCCTGAGGATGTAACTTACAGTGGGTTAATGGAACAGATGCTAGTTTCTGTCAGACTGGATGCTACAGTGTCTTCACAATCAAGTGTATCCTCATGTTAATTGCCATAATTAACTTGTGTCATAATTAAATGAGTTCTAAGACCTCTGCTTTTTTAGGTGTAGAAAGAGGAGTAAAGGAGACTCTCATAAAGCTGACAGTCATCTTAGCAATGATAGGTGGGGCTGATAGCACTGTGCTTCTTTCAGATGGGTGACTTACAGATTTTTAACAATGCTTTGACATTAAACATTCAGATTCAGAAAACACAATGCCACCCCTGAACAAAGAAATACTCAAAATCCATATATTGTATCTAGTACTGATGCTCAATCCATGTTCATTATTGGTCTTCTCCAATAAGCTGCATGTGTTCAAGTGCATAATAGGAAATGCAGTTAATTATTGGGCTGGTTGTCTGCTCCTCTTTCTGTACACTCCTTCTACTCTCTCCCTCATTCAGAAAGAAAATTTACACTGAATTTTGAAATGTGCATCTTATAATTTCATTCAAAGCCATTTAATTTTCATTCATTCAAAGTTGGGTTATATTTTAACTTAAAACTTTATTTTTCTTTAATCTTTATTTCTTTGTTTGTATTTTAATTACTTTTACTTATAGTATTTTCTGTCATTATGCAGTCATCTTATAAGGAAGATGAGGACAAATATTTCTCCGAGTGTGGTACACAATAATATCTTCCCTTTAATTAGTTACTAAAAAATTAGCTGTTGTTTGGTACTGAACAATAATTGGATTCACATCAAACTGAAGCTCTGGGGTCACTTCCAAGGAAATATTCTCTCCCCCAGTCATTTTCCTCCCACTCCCTGTGATCTCCCACATATCCCAACAGATTAATTGGTCAGGAGCTTTGAATCCTTTTAGAAATTAAGGAAGCATAGATGTTTGCCATAACAATCACACTCATTGGATAGTTCATAATTTTAAAAAAGTGATTAAACCAAAGACTTATTCTACATGATTTGAAGAAAATGCTTTCAAACTTGTTTCCTCTGTGTTTTTTCCCACTAAGGGAAACTTTAGCTTTGTGTAACTAGGTCAAAGAATAGGGAAAGGTGTCCTTTCAGATAAGGTATCTTTTCCAAAAGGTGTTCATTGAAAGCAAATGTAAACACCTCTTTGAATTTGAAGTACTATTGCAACAGCTACTTTGGCTTCTTCTTTTTTTTTTTTTTTTTTTTCGACTTATCAAGTACTTTCTGTGCCACACCATCTACGTACAGGACCATGTGCATTCAGATGTCATGCATGTCATTAAATGTTCCTTTGCTACTGACTTTGCTCTGACTGATACAGTCTATGGCATCACAAAATAATTAGCAAGGGAAATAAGGAAATGATTTTTCTTTCCTAAGTTGTAAAACAAAAATGAAACCTTGTAACTCTTAAAAAGCAAGTAGTAAGGAAGTGTAAAGAAGAGAGCTTTAAAAGTCCTTTTATAAGTCCTTATAATACAAGTGGTATTTTCTGAACATCTGGCTCATGAATTCTTTTTTCAGGGATTGTCACGGCGGAGTTGGATGGTAAAATGCCGTGACCTTCCCAAAAGCATCCCCAGGAGGAAGCCACTCGGTGCAGCCACCACACTTGCACACACACACCGGATAGCTGGCAAAACAGTCTGACGATGAAGGAGCAGGAAGGGTCTTCGCATGGGGTTCCACGGGAGAGATTTATTGCAGCCACACTTGTGCAAGTTTCCAGAGAAGTAGACCAAGAACAATAGAAGGTCCAGGGTTTTATACAGGAGCAGAGGGAGCATCAGAGACCAATGATCTGAGGGCAGGGGGTGGTACACAGGGGGGACTAGGGTAAGGGAACCAATAGGGAAACTCTGAGGACATGGCAATGGGGCATATAAGGTAACAAGGGGTGTAGCAGCCAACGGAGCCAACTAGGGAAGCAGAACTGGGGTATATTAACATAACAGAGCATAAGCTGGAAAGGAACCTAGGACTTGTCCCACCATAGGACTCCCTTCTTTCCTTGTCCAACAGGCCCACCGGCCTCCACAAAGGATGTAACTCAATAACAACCTCTTTCATGCACTGTAGATGCTATTCCATCTCTAACCAGTAATTGGCTGTTAAGTCACCTTGAGTCAACTCATCTATCAGCAGTTCATCTATCTAGAATTAATAAAAAAATTCTCTTTTCTAAGTACAATCAAACTTTAAATAAAGAACAAATAATTTTTATTTGAGTCTTATTTCTTTATGGAATAGCTTTTGCTCATTCAAGCAATGTGGAGGTGAAAGAGGATGAGGACCACCTTGTCTTGACATCTGCACCTTTAATTACATACTGCCATTTGGGTGAATCTTTCTGGCTGGAAAACCTTTCTGCAGCAGTGATTGAATGACAGGGCCTGCTAAGATACATGTTTATTTCAGCATTTTTTAAATTTATTTTTTTTATGTCAGTAGCTTTGAATCGAACTTGAGGGTACCAAATAATGGCATATTTTTCATGAAAAATTTTTTACCTGACATTCTTACCCTCCTCTGGGCATCTGAAGAGCCTTACTGTTGTGTGTACTGCTTCAGGATACCAGCCTCACTGCCATTCATACTGAAAATCTACTGACCTTTCACATGCTGCCTGTGCTGTCCAGAGCAGGGTTGCTCTGATGGTAACTCCATGTGAATGCCAGAACCAGCTTAAAAGCCTCCTAATGAAACACAAATGATTTCAGTGTCTCAGCATGTGCAAGCTGGTGGGAGCCTCAGTGGATACCTCTGCCAAATTGCATTTACTTAATAGCTGTGTTTTATACCATGGGGAAGTGTGCAGCAGCTGTTCACCTGTAAAGAGGGGTGTTTTCTACTGAATGCTGAACTGAGACTCTGTGGTTTTGGGAGGCTTTTCATTTCCTTACAGTTACAAGCTTCATACCTTGCAGTTTTCCTCTATTTCAACCTATTTCTCAATGTGATGGCAGGAGCATGGCTCAGCTGTTTTGTATCAATAGCACTTCATATGACAACCCAGCTGAAATGTTTTCCTGTGCACACAGCCGGATGATGTTCTGGGGGTTCCAATGTGCTGCTTGAGGAGGCTTATGCACTTTCTTAAACTCTTTTCACAGTCTTAGGGGTACTAGCTTGTAGAGTAGATAAAATTCAGTACTCAAGTGCCTCTGCCCCTTTGAGTAAGTCCCTTTTCTACTATAGTTTCTGCTGCTGAATAATTTCCTGCAGGCTAAAAGTATCTGTTCTATATCAGGCTGTTTTAATCCTTTTAGTACTGCTCTAGATCTGTGTCATACCCTGGGCAGCCTGGCAACTGAGAAACATCTGTGGTCTGGCCCAGGATCTCAAGGTATTGATGTACTTCAGCAAACAGGTCACTTATAGTTCTCAGGGTAGGCTTTGACTTGGGTAATAAAATATTTCCAAATTTTAATATAGCTTCAGGTCAAAGAGGAAGCAAATTTAAACTAATCTGCCGTTATCATTAAAACTTAATCTTATACGTTAGTCATAAAGTATTAGCCAGAAAAACAAAAGCTGAAAATAACAAAGGAAATTAGACTAAGTAATTGAGACTTCCCTGTACCTTTCTTTTATTTTACTGAACGCAACATGTCCACTCTACACTTTTCTTTTTGTTTTCCCCAAGCAGCAATAGACATTCAAGGACAATTTCTTTAAAATTCGCTGTGGAAAGTGAATGCTATCTAGTTACTAAGAGATAGATGCTTGCCTCTCTGATGAAAGACCACTTTGGCTGCTTCATGCAAAAGGCCCCAGTTATGGATCTCTGCTGTCACAATTTTACCTACAGATGATAGGCTAGCAAAAGCTTTTATACAGCAGTACATATTAGTAGACTTAAACTAGAAGCAATTCTACCAAAACGAAGTCTCTGAACAATGTTGTCCTTCAGATTTGTGCATTGTTTTAGGAAAACAATTACCTGGGAATGTTAAAAGAAACAAGGAGAAAGAAGGCTTCCAGTTAGAAATTTCTGTAGGAACAGACTCATGTATCTGAAATTTGTGTATGATGTATGCTATGGTACAATTTGTCAAAAAGCGTTAAAATGTATGTGGCAGGTTCAGGAATGGGGAAAGAACACAGCTGAAAGAACATCTTGTTACATTTGCTCAGATGAGATCCTCTGCTGCTCATACTTGAGAACTACTATGAAAATTAATTTTTGTTAAAAGAAAGTGCTTTTTTGTAATAGGCTTTAGTTTTTATTGGAAGGATGAAGGTAACAAAAAAAAGCCTATTCTGTGGAAGACAGGATACTAACTGCCCCATCATTATTTCACTCAGGAGCTAGAAAACTTTCCAAGCAGCATAAATTAGTTGTATGCCACCATAATCTATATGTTTGATATTCTCCTGATGCTGTATGTTGTACAACTACTGTAGTTCACCAGTTTGGTAATGGTCTGTATCCTGAAACTACAGTTTTAAGTTATCTAGCCAAAAAAAAAAAAAAAAACCACATACAACAGTAAATTTAAAAAATATATTTGAAATATTAGTGTGACCGTTTTTGTACTGAGCATCTCAGTAGCTGAGAGAATAATATAGACCTGATGTTGTTGACTAGAAGTTCTCTATTAATGATACAAGTAATTTTAACTGGAAACCTTTCAATTGTCTTCTGTAATCTTTGTATAAATGTCTGCATTGTAGAACACCTCTAGCATCTTAATGTGCCCTTTACTTTGTCAGCAGTAGCACATTGGCATGCTCACTTTCTATAATATTCTGATAGCGTTATGCAAGCAATGTTAACAGATGTTTTAACAGTAAAATAGCTGGAGGTCAGCTCTGTAATATTTTGAGGCTAAAGGTTCATGCAGACCAGTGCAATGTTCAAAATATCTGCAGTAGAACAGGCTTTGTTCTTTTTTAAATCTGACATTCAACCTAAATTTTCTGAAAACAAGACTGAATAATCTAGTACTCTGTATAGTTTCATTACATAGCACCCTCAGCTAAATGAACCGTCACATTCTGTCTCTTATTTAGCAGTCTCTTGTTATAAAACACTAATTTTAGCAGAACAACTCAGCTATTTAGGAGTTATGCTGCAGATTTAGGCAACAGTATTGATTGTGTATGAATTCTGTTTCCCACTCCTTGGCACATAAGAGCCATAAACAGTCTTGTTTTTTGATATTTTTGTAATTTTTGTAGTGTGTTCTGAAGATGTTTCTGCCAGATAATGTGTCTTATGAAATAACTGGGACACTGTACTCGAATGTGCTTGCTGAGTGCTTGTGAGCTGTAGTTGTAATAGAAATTGCTACAGATAGAACTGCTAGCACAGTGTGTAGCGAGCCAATCTGTCAAACTCCACCCTGAAACTTCTTGGTATGGTAAAAATAGTGGGTTTGGAATTGGATCTCATTTGTCCTGATGGAGGTAATTCCTTCTTTTTTTTTTTTTAAATAATTTCAATTTGGATTTTTTCTCAATCTTTTAGAGATAAAATGAAAAACCTTATGTTGGCAAGAATAGAACTGTGCTATTGATGGAATATTTTAGCATGCTTTTTTCATTCTTTTGATTTTTAAATTTTTTTCTCCTAAGGTTTTAAAGGTGGTCAAATCAATCATTGCAACATAGTACCATTTTACTATAGAAACATGGCATTTGAGTTCTTATAGGGAGCATTTTAAAGATAAAGAAAAGCACAGCATAGATTATGAAAATTTTAAAAAGTGCGGGTTAGATAGAAAGGGCCCATGGCGGGGAAAAGTCACCCTACAGAGTTTTTTCTGAGGAAAAAATGACAGGAAAAAATACACAATCTATCTCAAACTCTAAACTAATAAAACTATAACCTTTTATATGTGCAGTAGATGAAAAAGGAAGTCAACATGCTTCTTCCCCTACCTGCCACAATATGCAGTTCAGGATTCAGTTGCTGCTCAGGCAGTCGTTGCTACTCTTGTGTAGAGTAACTACTCAAATACAGTTTCATGCATGTTTTTGCTTTGTTATTTAACAGATTTGTCTGAGGGTTAGGTGGGTACTGGGACTACTGTGTTCTTAATATACATTAGAACCGGTTTTGCTGTTTAGAGCAATACCAAGGAATCACCACTCCTGGAGCAGAGGGAACCTTAAATTTGTTGTCTTAACTGGTACCAAGGTCGCTTGCAATAGCCTGCCTGATGACAGTAGCGTTCACCAGGCTCATGTATAAGTCCTGTCTCCAGTACTGGAAGTTTGTGGAAGTCCAAGTGGCATAAAAATGGAGCCGTTGGTTTGTACAGGCAGTACCGAGAATATGCAGGAGAATGGTAGGAGTGCAGTCATGACCTACACTTGCAGGCAAGACATGGTTGGTTGGTAGAAGGAGCGCTAGTGGGGTACTGCAGGGCTCCATCTTAGAACCTGTGCTCTTCAACATCTCCATTAATGACTTGGACACAGAACTGAAATGCATACAGAGCAAGTTTGCAGGCGATGTAAAACTGGAAGGAGTTGATTTCTTTGAAGGCAGAGAGACAGAGACAAATTAGACATATGGGCAGTCACCACACATATGAAGTTCAACAAGGGAAAGTGCCAGATTCTGCACCTGGGATGGGGCAATCCTGGGTATGCAGGCAAACTGGGGAACGAGATGCTGGAAAGCAGAGCTGCAGAAAGGGACCTGGGGGTCCTGGTCCAAATATGAGTCAGCAGGGCCCTGGCAGCCAGGAGGGCCAAGCGTGTTCTGGGGTGCATCAGGCACAGCATCACCAGCCAGGCAAGGGAGGGGATTGTCCCGCTCTGCTCTGCTCTGGGGTGGCCTCACTTCAAGTGCTGGGGGCAGCTTTGGACAGCATAATATAAAAAAGACATTAAGCTATTGGAGAGTGTCCAAAGGAGAGCCATCAGGATGGGAAGGGCCTGGAGGGGAAGCTGTATGAGGAGTGGCTGAGGTTATTTGATTTGTTCAGCTTGGAGAAGAAGAGACTGAGGGGTGACCTCACCGCATCCTCACAAGGAGAACTGAGAGGGCCAGGCACCAATCTGTTCACCCTGACCAGTGACAGGACTCATGGAAATGCTGTGAAGCTGAGTCAGGGGAGGTTTAGGGTAGATACCTGGAAAAGGTTTCCACCTAGGGGGTGGCTGAGTCCTGGAACAGGCTCCCCAGGGAAGTGGTCACAGCACCAAGCCTGACTGAGTTCAAGAAGCATTTGGACAATGGTCTCAGGCACATGGTGTGATTCTAGGGGTGTCCTGTGCAGTCAGGACTTGGCCTCAATGATCCATATGGGTCCCTTTCAACTTAGCATATTCTATGCTTCTATTAAACTAATTTTTGAAAACCCTTATCAAGGTATTTGCATTCCTGAAATTCTTAACTAATCTGTGATAAATATGTAATGATAATGGGTATAACCGTAGTGATTTTTCAATTGCACTGTCTTTATCGACTGTAAAATGTCCTTGAGATGTAGCTGATTTTTAACAAGGCTCTTATAAAGACAAACAAGGCAAAGTACTGTAGCACTATTCAAATTTTATCAGTGTTAATTCATGCTCTAATTTATTTTACCTGATAACTCAATACTTAATAGTAATTTAATTAAATTGAGATTCTGTGCAAGTAAGGTAATTCTAATTCTCAATACAAAAAAATTAATTAGAATCAAAATTAATATTTACTTTCATAATTATTTATTAACATAGACTATTTGACAAAATAATCCATGAGTATTCTGTGTTCATTGATATCTCAATTCATTGCAACACCTTCCCTTCATTATGTTTCATTTGGAAATTTCAACTGACAAGCATGAGCAGCTGAGATGCCAGGAGATACATTTAGGTATGCTCAAAAAGAGCACTGTGATAACATTCATCTTTGAGCAGCCATTGGAACTATAAGTATTGTATGAGCAGTCAGGCTGGCCTGCCTACAGCTGTGTAACCACTAGTGGGTAACACCAGGAATTCTGTGTGTAACTGGGCAGAGGAAAACTCTCAAGGTCAGAGTAAAGGTACAGACTATGAAACAATGTAGGGGGTTGTTTATATAGACCTGCACATGCCTTTTTACTGTTTCTATGTTAGGTTTCTCTCCTGGATTGGCTGGGATAGAGTTAACTCTCTTCCTAAGAGACAGTATAGTGCCATGTTTTAGATTTAGGATAAGAATGATATTGATAACATGGTGATGTTTCAGAATCATAAAATCATTAAGGTTGGAAAAGACCTCCAAGGTCCTTGAGTCCAACCTTTTACCTTTTGGCTATCGCTCAGCAGTGCTTACACTAAGTCATGGACCTTGCTGGTGCTCACCCCACCTGTGTGGAGGCTGGGTGTGCACAAGGAGCTGGGAGGGGACACAACCAGGACCACAGCTGGCCCAAGGGATATTCTACACCATGTGGCATTGTGCTCAGCCTATAAGAGGAAAACTGACTGGGGGTCACTGCTCGGGGACTAAGTGGGCATCCACTGGGGGGTAGTGAGTGATAGCATTGTGTATCACTATTTTTTTACATTCTAATTCTTTTACCTTTATTATTATTTTATCTTCAGTTTCTGTCTTATTAAACTATCTTTATCTCAATCCATACATTTGAATTTATTTTTTCCAATTCCCTCTCCAAGCCTTACGATGGTGGAGTGAGCAAGTGGCTGTTTGGTTTTCATCTACCTACTGGGTTAAACCGTGACATTTTCACAGGCATATTAATTACTCTGAGAGCAGCTAGATAGAACTTTTTTTTTTTTTTTATGGTTTCTGTGTACCACATAGAACATTAGCATATAGTAATTTGACATATTTAGATAAAGAAAAATATTAGATAGTATTGTTCAATAACATATTTGATATAAATTTCTATTAACTATTTCTCAAGTTTGAAGAAAGGCCCTAAGGATTTAAAATATGCAATACTTTCAAGATTTTTCAAATAATGTTTCTGATTTTGCATTATTCTGTACTGATCACTGCAGCAAATATCTAGGCAGTTTTTTCTGGACTTGTTAGCAGACTTCAGATTAAATGATCAGCTTAGGTTAATGAAACTGCTGTTTTTGTCAGTAAAGCGGTTTCTTAACTGGTATATTTTTATGGAGACATAACTGAGTTTGATTTACTAAACAAACTATAAGTATTCATTATGCTTTTCTCCCCATATAATGAGTTTCTGTAAAATAGATTATTTATGCTGATTGGTCCTCTTGCTGAAAAATTTGTTTCCTGTGGCTTTGCATAAAAGTGTGACAAAGGGGAACTCAAGTGCTGCTAATGCTCTAAAATGTAATAAAAATCATATTCTAGTCATCCTAAATTGAAGAAAATAAAAATCACTAATTCTCAGTCATTTTAAGCACCAATAATATCAAGAACTTTTGTTTTATGCATAAACTGGTGTTATGTTATTAATATCAGTATTCTTACTATATATTTATTTGACTTTTTGCCTAATTTATTTCTCAAAATTGTCTTACAGTAATCTCAAAACCATTCTGAAGCCTTGAAAAATATCAAACTAGCTGAAGTACTTACAGCAAATAATGGAAGGACTGATCATTTTCATAAGTAGCTGTCACAATACTTCATCTGTGATTGTTTTAGACTGTGAGATGTACACATCAAGTAGAGTGCTCTAATTTAATCAATGGGCACATTGAACTCTATCTCAATGCTCATAAGTCTTGTGCAAATTGAGGAGTAAAAATGTTTTCAGTCCTTATAATTGAAAGAGAACTAATGTACACAAAGCAGAGATAGCAGGTGCCACTTTTTAAAATGGAAGTGCTAGGGAATCAATTTACTGCAGACGTTTGCACATACAGTCTGAACTTGTTGCTTTAATTTCATAAATATTATAAATAACAAATGTGGTTTCTACATCTCCCGGTGGAATGTAAATAGCAACTGTTGTTTACACGCTTACTGCCTGGAGATTCAACATGGAGCTACAGAAAGAAAAATCACTGCTGAATAATATCCATCCTATGGTGAGAGTTCTCCTTTTTAATGTAAGCTTTATGCACAGACTGTTTATGTCTCCCAGGTTCAGAATGAATCAAAAATCTTGCTATTACAGAAAGGTTGAACCGCTTGCTTTCTGGAATAAGCATTCAGCAAAACAAATCTGGAAGTGTAGATCTGCTCATCAATGGAAATGGCAACATCTTTGCTGGCTTTTGAACTGCATGAATGTTTGAATCCTGTTGCACAAAACTAAATGACTGATTTCCATCATCACCTACGTGTACACACACACTCTCCCTCTGCTCTGATTTTATATGGTGCTGTACTATGAATACTGTGTGTACAAACAAAGCTTACTTTGATTTATTTAAAAAATATATTATCCATGAGGGTGCTATATTATCTGCGTTGTCCAAGTTTGCACAACTATATAGGGTTGGTAGATGTCTATAGAAGAAGAGAGACTGGAGGTAGAGAACCAGGGAACCTAAATATTGCTGTTTTATTTGAGTAAATAAAAAGAAGTTGGGGTTGGAGGCAGCAAATTGGAATTCTATTCCGGGACAAGCTTTGAGTACTACCCTCCTGTTTATTATCAAAAAAGCTTTAATATTTGGTTTTAACTGAAGGAATCCCACCTATAATATAAAAATCCTGACCCCCAAAACGATAACAAAAAACCTCACAGCAAAATCAACCAAACAAAAAACCCAAGCTTTTAAAATGAGTAAGTGAAAACCTTTTAGTCTATTTGTGAGGTTAAGTATAAGTTATGTACTCAGTGTTCTATGCTTGAAATATATTGTGTGTAAATTCTTAGTATAAGACTTTTCTCTTGAGTTGACACATTTGAGCTTTTAAAAAAAAAAAACAAACCAAAATGTAACAATCCCCAAGTAATTTTTGCAATTAATTTTCAAGGATTGTTTGTAAATATCAAGAAAAGATGGATTTATGTGAATGAACTCATGAATATTCCAAGTAGGAAACATTCCATCCTCTACAGCATTTGAACTTGTTTGACTTGTGGATATCAATGTAGTCTGTGGGGTAGCCACTCTTCTGTGACATGTTTTCATAACTAGCTGTCACTGGAGCTGCTTTTCCCACTTTTTCTTGTCTGACTATTTAGATATAGTTATACAGAGACAGCCAATAAAGCTTTAAAACAAAAATGCATAAATCTTTGTTCACATTCATTAACATTTTAGAGAATGCAAAATACTTAAAGGAAGTCAGATCTTTATCTAAATCCTCCTTGCAATCAGTAGTAAAGACCCCACAGCATTTCCAGTAGGCTTATTAATCTTGGGTAGATGGACTTCTTCAATGTTTGGTCTCCTAAGTGCATTGTATCCAATGCTTTAGCATAGCATAAATTTTCTTTACGCTTTCAGTTCTAAGCAGGTGTCTCTGTACATACTTCTGTGATGCTCCAAAAACATCTTCTCAATGAAGACACCCTAAAAATTGTATCTCCTAACAAAGGTATTTCCTGGGTGTAATTAAAAAGGAATGTCTCAGTTCTGGGTGTGACTGGTACAATTGAAACAGACTTTCCCTTTGTATGCTCTTAACTCAGTAGCGGAAAAAATAACTATAGATAGATATGCTTAGTACACTTGTCAAATGCAAGTAAACTTCTTCTTTAAGAATGGATGCTTTAAGATTGGTTGGAAACTGACCATCCTCGTCAATAATCATCTCCTGCTGTGAGGAGATGAGTAGAAAAGAAATCAACTGTAGTGGGAAAGCCAGCAAGCCAAACCTTAGTATAAAGAAACTGTGAAGGCGAAGGAGTTGCGCTCTGCAACATTGTCTGAATGAGAGGCACGTACTGAAAACTGAAGAAAAGCAGAGCATATCTCCTAAACAAGGTTTAGGAAAAACTTAGAGTATGAAGATCAATCGTGTTTATTTAAGATGTGGTCTTTAGGAGCTAGTGGGCAGAAGGAACAACTGTTATTTGAAAGCTATTGATATACAGATTGATGTACAAAATAAGTATTTCTTTCATGTTGTCATCTAGTGGTTATTAGAATGGAAAAAGACAATTGCTGTGATCAAGCAATTGAAATAGTAGAGATTTTTCATTTAAGTTTGATTTTGACTCCTACTAGGATTGAACTGACTGTTTGTTTTCTATTGCAAGACTAGACTGCATAGTTCCTGTTGTATAAAAGTTAAGAATAATGCTGGGAGGGGATGGGAAGGGAAACTGAAAAAATTGTGAGTTTATGTATTACCATTTGTGTGTTACTCATAATTATTTAAAAGAAACAAATAACAAAGCAAAGCAGAGCAGTAGGAATAGTGAAGGGTAGGGGGACCATAAATACAAAGCATCGTAGGAACAGATATACAATTATATTGCAGGTGTCAGTGAGAACACTAGTTAGATAAAAGATCTTTCTCAGTTTTGTTGTGCTAAACATGAAATAGAATTCTTTATTGCCGATACTGTGTATTCATCAATTCTACATTCCATCTGCAGTGTGCTTCCACTAAAGAGGAGCTCATTTATTGCTTGTGTATTTACTTTCGTATCTATTTGGTGGTAAGTGGAAATAAAAGTTTTCATGTGTTTCATATTGAACACTGAATAGAAAGCTTCAAAGTGCAAAGCCAATCATAGCTCATTAAAAAAAAAAAAAAAAAAAAATCAACCACACAGAACCATCCAAAGAAACAAAAAAACCAACAAAAACCTAAAGGAACTGAAGGATTTTTGAGAGGCTTGGGTGAAATGTGACTGGTGAAAGCTTGTCAAAAGATGAAAGAAAGTGCATTCTGGGCACTCGAACTACAGAAATTGAAAACAGGAGCTAGATGCAGAGGTTTTTTCTGAACATCAATGGCCTTACTTGCACTGGACTCCCTTGGTAAAAAATCAGTAACTTCTCCCCAGTGCAGAAGATGTGCAGAGGGAGCTTTACCTCCTATAGTAGAACTAGACAAGTAGCAGCTTCCCCATCCCTTTTTTTTTT